>JASAMX010011506.1:0-19937 GCA_030248175.1 Microlaimidae sp. YZB2_3 | reverse complement strand
TGTTTAAAAGAGAGTTTTCCAAAGACGAGATGTAGAAGACGAGATGTTGAAAGACGAGATGTAGAAGACGAAATTTCAGGAAACCCAATGCTGGGCCGGAATTCACGAAGCAGGATTATCCATGGATTAACTCCGTGTTAGTAAACCCCGGCTTAACCCCCTGATTATACGATGTATTCCGGGATTAACTAACGGGATTAACTAACGGGATTAACTAACATCAAGTTAATCCAGTTAATCCCGGAATTCACCCTAGTTAATCAGGGGGTGAAGCCGCGGTTTACCAACACCGACTTAATACATGAATAACCCCGTTTCGTAATTCCGGCCATGGTCATTTGCAACAGATGGTTATTTCGGACTGCTGGGTAATTTCAACCGCGAAAATTCTGGTTAAATAGGAATAGGTCATAAATTAAAAAAATTGATTGAATATAAAATCCTTAGCCTATAAAAGCCGTAAAATCGGGTGAATCTCACTTTGCTCTTTCAACATCTCGTCTTCTACATCTCGTCTTTGGAAAACTCTCTTTTAAACATCTCGTCTTCGGAAAACTCGACTTTTGGATGATATATTTTGTGAACGTACTTTCAAAAATGCGAGTTTCCACCCCAATGATAAAATTTTCATTGATTTTTGGGTTTTGCTCAGGCTTAGGAAAAAACTAAGGTTTTTACTCTTCAGTTCAAAAATACAAAGTTACAAAAGTTACAAAACGCTAACACTGTTAAAAATTGGTGCACCCAAAAATAGCAGAAAATGGCGGGCTTTCAGTATTAAACTCCACAAGTGCGAGTTTCAAGCAAAATTTTATTTAAAAATTAGTTAGTATTATTCTTATTCAGCATTATGCGAAAACTTTTTTTCAAATTAAATATAAACAGTTCATTATTAACTGTTTGTTTTAAAAATTCACGTTTGGTATCTTTTGGGTGGATACAAAATATTTTGTTCTGGACTGGACTGGACTGGACTGACTCCGCAGGTTTTTTTTTTTAATTTTACGAATACTATAGTGTAGATTTACAATAAAATTAAAAATTCTAAAATAAAGACTAGACATCAGCTTGAATTTTTTTAACGTAATAAAATTTGAAAACAATTTTAAATATTCACCTAAACATAAACGCAAGAATATATAATCCAAGCAAATATGTCCAGTTGTACAATGAACCGTTCTACTCACACATGATCGAATTTAAATAATCTAATTTTATTATCATTTTTTGCTAATTTTTGCACAAACCGATTTAGTAAAATAGTCTTAGAAAAAACGAGTTTTCGGTGTACAAAATATTGCTGTACGAGAAAATTCTTATTGAGTGCACAGAAAATAGCTTGCGCGTGAAAAGTCACAAGTGCAACATTTCTTGTAAAATTTAGTTAAAAAATTTCCTGTCTAGCCGAAAATTCTCTTGTTTTATATATATTTTTGATATAAGCAGTGATATTACAATAACTCAAATATTATGTAAAATAGGTCTTGTGATTATAGAGGCAAATAAAACCTAGCTGACCTCCATGATTTGCGGTATTGAATCGACTATTTAACATTAAAATTATTTAAAACTTTCAGTAAAAAACGATTTTATTTTAAAGATTAAATAACATATTTTAGCAATTATTTATCAAATTACACGATTTGGAAAAAAAATACAATTTTTAAAGGGTGAAAGTTGACTAATTTATGTATATTTTTTAAAAATCAGGAATTAAAAAAATTATGCGTTGTAATTCGTTTATTTAAAAAATTTCATAACGCACAATTTTAATTGGTCCGTTTACGTCTTCAATACAAACTTACTAGAGGTCATTCAGATATAATTCAACCATAACTATCTTTTGTCAAACTCTCATCTTGTAAATAAAATCTACAAACGACTTTTAATACTCAAAAAATCTTTAAATTTTTAGAATAAGAATTCGTGATTAAAATAAGGAATCTTAATAAAGTAAAAAGGTTTTCGAAAATCTTAATATAGCATAATAAACAATAAAATCCTAATATTAAAACAATTAAATTAGCTCTGTAGATAAAATCTTGTATAATATTTCACTGTCAAAAATGTTTAGAAGCGCTTTAAAATTTGCATTCTTAGGGGTCCTTACCCCGGTTTGCCCCGGCTAATTTGACAGCTAAATTACCGGGCCGGGGTCGGGGTGGAAAAAAAGTGCCGGGGCAAGTCGGAACCGGGGCCGGGGCCCCGGTCGATCCCTACACGCGCCAACCCAATAAAATAGTTGATTTACATGAAAACTATATAACACATGTGAACTATAACACACATGGAATTTGGATTGGAAAAAAAGGTATATGAACAAGTGAAAAAATAGAATTTTAAAAACCAACTTATATCATTATATCAATTTTTGACAACCGCTAAATCTTAATTTTTTAACAATTTAAACAGTGGAGATTTTTTAGCAACCATAAGAAAATTGGCGCTTTCGGGATTGTCAAAAATTTATGTTTAGAACAGGATAAATTTTATTACATATGTTTTCTTACATATTATGTCCAAATTAAGCCAAAACATACAAGGGGAAGTTATAACCATTGAAAAAAAACCAGCTGATCTTAATTGCCAAAGGTTTTTGTTGTCATTCTGAATAATTTTTTTTAATTATCATATTAATAGTAAAAAGAAAAATCAAAAACATAGATTTTGGTATGCAAAAAGCGCGCCCAATTTCTTGCCCGACAGATTTGAATATTTTGCAAAGTAACCTTTAAAACGTGAAGTTTGTAACGCTAGTAAAATGTCATAAAAAAAATTGTTTTTTTAGGTCTACTTGCCACTCTCTGTTGTCAGTGACGCTCCTTTGAACACAAAAGATATAATATAGAAACGTGATTTAAATCAATTTAATGGTCCGGGGTTTTTAGCGCCGTTAAAAGGAATTTTAAGCCTTTTGGAAAGCTTGGAAAGTGGAAAGACCTTTGGAGCCGTGAAAATAGGAACTTTAAGCGGAAAGTAAAAAATGTTTTGGTGTTTGGTTTAGGATTTGGTTTAGGAGAAGGGATAGATTTCAGTGAGTTCACACTTTCGGATCTAAGTGTAGATCTAGTGGCCGAAATTCAGGCGCGAGCCATTAACTTTGGTCACCTAAAAAAAACAGGCTATAACTATTGCCAAAACGAACAATAAAAATCTTTAATTTTTGAAAATTTATCCTTAGGTATTGTTCTTGGTACATATAACTTAATTTTTCCCGTTTTTAAACTTTAATAGTTATTAGCAAGACTTTAAATAATTATGTCAAAACCTTAAAAAACAAGTTTTAATAACCTGTATTTTTTGTTGAATTTTTGTTTGGCTTAAAAAAACGCCAAAAAAAGTCGAACGAGCAAAAAAATTGTTTATAAATACGGTAGTACGATGATATTTGAAAACAGCAAAACGGCAGGTTCTTTCACCGCAAACTTTTGACTTTTACATTACGTTTTTAAAAATCCCTTCTTTAACACCTTTGTCTTCGCAAAGTTCTTCTTTCAAACATCTTGTCCTCAGCGAACTCGCCTTTTTTTGGGTGCGATTTTATAATAATACTTTTAATAAAAAGGAGTTTCCGCCTTTGTGTGCATAATTTGTAACGTAAATAGTTATATCCATTGAGCAATCTTTCACGTAGGTACAGAATTGTCAAAAAATGTCATTTTTGGAGGGCCATAACTCCTGAAGCACTGGAGATATTTGGTTGAAAAATTTTTGTGGGCTATTGGGGGCAGGGGTGAGGTTTTTACAAAAAATTATTAAAATCGAAGACAAAAAGTTTGATTCCGCACCGCACCTTTATAGATTGTGTTGTTTGTTTTTTAAGCTGGAATTACATAACTTCAGAAAATTCTATAAAAAATATTTTAGTTCTAAACCCACTTTCCCTTTCCAGAATTTGGAGGATTAATCCTCTTCCCAACCTTCCCTCCCATGCCCATGTATGTCTTTAATATTCTAACGTGATTACTTCTATTTTCAAAATTTTTGGAAGAATTGTTGCAGTAATTATTTCAACGCTGTTAAAAAACCGTTAACATTATGTTTTTAAAATTTCAAATTGTTTGCTTGTTTTTAATATGTTGTCGCACACAAATAAAAAGTCACCAGTTTAAAAAAACAAACAATATATTTTTTTTTGTTTTCATTTTACTAGTTTACTAGTTTTTCGGTTTTTTTTTCGGTTTTTTTTCGGTTTCGGTACTAGTTTTTTAGTTTTATTAGTTTACTAGTTTTTCGACTAGTTTACTGCATTTTTGTCTGAGAATAAAGCAAATAATCTATGTTTTTTTACTTTTTTTATTCGAAATTTTTTAATGTTGGCTGGGTTAATATTAATCGTAGAACATTATGGTATTAATTATGGCACCACAACAATACTACCATAATGTTTTCGTGATTATAATTATAACCATTAACAAATTACTTTATAAAACTAACAGTAATAATATATTTCTACTGACATTAAACGCTTTAGCTTTCACCATAATCGATTAAGATATCAGCCGGACCTAATTGTTTAATTGGTATTTTACTCTAAAACGTCTAATTTTTTTATCAGCATTTGCTAAGAATCGCTTGTCACCTTCATTATAGGACATAAAGCGTCACAATCAGTATAAAATAAGTTTGACTATATCTTAATTTACCTTTTAATGTAATTGCGTGTTAAAAGATAAAAAGAGTTACAGTTACGACTATTTTAAGACGATTCTGATTTATTCTATCCAGGGGCCTATTTCATAAAGACGTTTGTAAATTTTCATTTTACAAAACTCCGCCTATTTTTTGTAAATTACATGATGAAGGATATACGACACGGCGAATATTGATCGGCGAATATTTATCGGCCAGCAGAGATAATATGACGTGGCTGCGACCAATCAGCGCAGAGCAGTGCACGCAGATGCTCCCCCTAGATTACAAGTCGAAAAACCTTTATCGTGTATTTTACAAAAAATAGGCGGAGATTTGTAAAATGAGAATTTACAAAGGTTTTTATGAAACAGGCCCCAGGTAACAAATCGACACGTTGTCTATTGAGCATTACAAAGCAGAATTTGTATGTAGCTATCGTGTATAATCTTAACGTATACAGTATAAGAAAATATATATGACAAACCCGAAAGTTTGTATAATTAAAAAAATTGAAAATCCTTTTAAAGTGTGAAAAAAGCTGAGTTTTAAACGAATACCAAGCATGAGCGCGGTACCCGCAGCTAAGAGGGGTGATTGCAAAGGATAAATCTCACTTTGAATTCTAAAAGGGCGGTCGTGAGGGGCTACGGAACCCAGTAGCTTTTTAAGAGAAGGAGGTCGATTCCAGGTATGCAAAATGGAAGTAAAGAAGGCGATGGGAAGGGGAGAGGTCTGATTTCCATACCAAAACACTTTTAAACCGTCAAAAATTATTACTAAATATTTTAAAAGCTCTTATATATAAAAGAGGTACAGAATTACGAGGGGGAACGCATTTATCATGAAAGAATATACATAAGTTTACCATAATGGAAATCCGCTACTCTTTTCGTAGAGCAGAGCGAAGAAAGGAGGGGAGCGAAAGTACGTACGCTCTGTAGTAGGAGGTAAGCAGATAGAAAGCGAGAGAGAGAGCGAGATTGGAAGCGGTGACCATAATAAAGATAAGTAGGGCGCGGAAATAATTAGGGGGGGCTTGGTATTTGGATTATTTGAGTATAAGCGGAGGAGAGGAAGAAGGATGAAACGAGTTCGACGAGGTGTAGTATTTAAAATTTTATCGAGTGGGTGGACGGAGTTTTTTTTGTATCGGTGTGTGTGTGCGTGCGCGCGTGTGTGTATTTTATTATAATAAATTAATAAAATTAACATTTAAAAACTTTCTAAACTTAATTAAATCCTGTTAATCGTTTTTGTGCGATTAATCAGTTGCTAATCGCCGTATAATAAACAGATTACATTCGTGTATGTTTGCAATTTACGGCTCATTTTTCGTCAAAAAAATGATTCATATAGTTTTCGTTTTAACATGATTAAAACTAGTTTATTCGGGCTATCACTGTATCCGTTTGGAAATTGTGTTTTAAGAATGTTTTGAAATGTTATATAGAAAAAATTTTATTAAGGGCTTTATTTGCCAAAACATTGATTCATGTGGTTTAGTTTTAACATGATTAAAACTAGTTTATTCGGGCTATCATTGTATCCTTGTATAAGCTAAAATCCGTTTAAGACTGGCGTTCTGTAATAATTTGTTATTTTGGAGACCCTCATTCCAAGCTGTCAGATCGATAGTCTTAGGTTTAGTTTTAACATGATTAAAACTAATTTATTCGGGCTATCATTGTATCCTTTTAGAAATTGTGTTTTAAAACTGTTTTAAAATGTTATTTAGAAAAAATTTTATTAAGGGTTTTATTTGCCAAAACATCATGGTTGTATAAGCTAAAATCCGTTTAAGACTGGCGTTCTGTAATAATTTGTTATTTTGGAGACCCTCATTCCAAGCTGTCAGATCGATAGTCTTAGATTTAGTTCAAATTAATATATGTGATATTTCAGATGTTGTGAATGACAATGAGACCGTGTTTAGCTCATTTTGATCAATCCGTGTGTTTGCGGTACCCCCTTGAAGTTGGTGCCCTCGGTTTTTCGAGAATTTTTTTTGAAAAAAAATTTATTTTTTTGAATGACAATAAAAACCTACGGTAATTTGTTTTGTGGTTGAATTTATTTCTTACCTATGTAAAATAGTTTGCATTTATTAAAAATCAACGTTATTTTGCTAAATTTTTAATTTTTGAATATAAAATTTTACAATTTTTCAAAAAAATAAAAATTTTTGAAATTTTTCTGGTTTTGAAAATCAAATAGATTACCATTTCAAAATATTCAGACCGCGCTGCCTCTTTGTTATTAATTAACCCCTATTTAGTCCTTTCAACTGTAAGAAAATAAAGAAAAAAACTACCCTGTTTTGAGAAACAATCATTTAAATGCCTAAATTTTTAGAAGCGAAAATAAACCATTGCAGAATTGGGATAATTTAGTCATGGATTTCAAGTCAAATCTTCTATTAATAATGCTAAAATTACCTATTTATAATAAAAAATATACAAACTTTTCAAAAATAAACTTTATTTTAAGAAAATTTTTAATTTTTACAACCAAAATTTGGCAATTTCGCAAAAAAACGTAAATTGTAAAAATCTTTATTTTTTTCTAAACTTAACCAGTTTACTGATTTAGAACTATGAAACTAAACTTATATTTTTACATTATTTAGCTGTCATACAGTCTATTGAACCATAATAATATTATAAACTAGCCTTGAAAAATGCTCTAATAATAGAGCAGGAAAAAGGGGCGATTTTTCCCCGGGAGTATGTTTAGACAGAAAAGATGTAGACTAGTCTGAGATGGACATTATGTGGACTATAGGAAATTTGCATTTGGTTATGCCAGCTACTCACTAAATAAAAATTTCTACAATATGATAATGATTTGTTTATACATTGATCTAATCACACAGCACTGTTGCATTTTTTTTAGTTTGATGAAATGTCAATTGAAAAAATCATATTCACAGCAATCTTTGACAAGCGCGAAATCGCCACTTTTTCAATTAGAAGGTTATATTTGTATGTGTAAGAAACAACTATAAATTTGAAAAAGTGGCGATTTCGCGCTTGTCAAAGATTGCTGTGAGTATGATTTTTTCAATTGATATTTCATCAAACTAAAAAAAATGCAGCAGTGCTGTGTGATTAGATCAATGTATAAACAAATCATTATCATATTGTAGAAATTTTTATTTAGTGAGCAGCTGGCATAACCAAATGCAAATTTCCTATAGTCCACATAATGTCCATCTCAGACTAGTCTACATCTTTTCTGTCTAAACATACGCCCGGGGAAAAATCGCCCCTTTTTCCTGCTCTATTATTAGAGCATTTTTCAAGGCTAGTCTACCACTTTTTTTGAATTAAATTAAAAAATAGCCTAATAAACTATAGTTTTAGCTGCGCAATGACATATTCATTCTGTTGCCGAGATAAAATAAAAAATAATAAGAAGAAGAAGATGAATTTAAATTACAAAATTAACCCACGTTGTTTAATTATAGTTAGTGCGGTGCAGTTGCGCTCCAGACAAAGTTTACCTACGTTCTCTAAATATAGTTGGCGCGATGCCGTGCGCCAATGATTGCAATTATAATTTTTAAAATAAAAATAATAATAATAGTAATAATAAGATCATGAACATGAATAACAAAATTTACTCACGTTCTCTAAGTATAGTTGGCGCGGTGCCGTGGGTTAAATTGCAGTTGGCACCCCGCACCACCGATGATTACCGGCGCGTGGCGCTCCCGCGCCACGGACGCTTATTATTATTTTTTAATAAATAAAACTTTAAATTAAATTTATCATCAGTAATTCAAGAATTAAAAAAAGTACTCTGTTGTTTTTGCCGTTTTCTGCGCGGTTGAAGCAGATGGCGCTGGGAACTTGTGCCATTTCTGCCACCAATTAAAACCGGTCTGCTATTTTTGTGCGGTTTTTATGAGGGGATGTTGGTTGTCTGCTCTGTACAATCCTTATTGTTGCCAAAAGGCTGTTATTGTGCGGTTGGGAGTTTTTATTTGTCTATTTTTCAATTTTTTTATTTTGATCAATAAATCGATAACAAGGACCTAAATGAAAAAAGTGCTTCCTAAGAAAGTTGCGTAATTCCTTCTTCTTTCTAATGAGCCCATGTTTATTTTTGATCAATTAGTAACGAATGAGGAATATCGTTTTTAAGAATGGAGCGTTGGAATAATAATAATAATAATAATAAGAAGAAGAAGAAGGTTCTGAATTTCAAAATTTACCCACGTTCTCTAATTATGGTTGGCGCGGCGCCACGGGGCTAAATCGCCCCGTGGCGCTCCCGCGCCACCCATGAAATAATACTACCCTTTTTGATATCAACAATTTGAATGACTAAAATTTTAGGAGCTAATACTGCGCAATTGTTATAATTTAGTGCATTTGTGATAATGCCTTTCAAGCCAAATATTCTGTTAATAATGCTTAAAACAGCTGTTTTTAAATAAAAAAATATAAAATTTTCAAAAAATAAACTTAATTTTTGAAAATTTTTAAGTTTTACAACCAAAACTTTTCAATTTTGCAAAAAAGCGAAAATTTTAAAAATCTTTATTTTCTGTCTAAACTACAGAAGTTTATCAATTTACAAACATAAAACCAAACTTATATTTCGACATTATTTAGCTGTCATACAGTCCATTTAACCACAATAAAATTATTAAAATAAAATTACTCTTTTTTTGTATGTTAACCATTTAAATGACTAAAATTTTATTCTCTGTTTTCTTAGCGATACTGGGAAAATTGTAACAAAAAAATTTTCGTTTGAGCTCTTATAACTTTTAAACACTTTGCGATCAATATGCAAATATCTCAGTTTAAGGTCCTTGAACTTTTGGTTACCTCCTGAAAAAAGTTTTTTAAAAATTTTAGGGGAGTTAGCCCTAAACCCTCCCAAAATTAGGGACAATTTTTTTTCAGCCAAATTTCCTACTTTTTACCATATGAATCCTTACGTCTTAAAATTTTTGTGCAGATTGCCCATACTTTCTTGAGCTCAAAAATATATAATCTGTTAGTGTTAGGGGTATCCTACCTAGGGCGGTTACCCCGAGTGATTAAAAGGGGTCAATTTTACGATTTTTGCAAAAATCCTTTCTATGGGGGCAGCAAGTGCACTTTTTGGCATAATGCATGCTCAAAAACTGTTTCAGCCACAGGTTTGTAAATCGGAGACATTTATGCGGAATTTTATGTTCTAATTTTTGGTGACAGTTCCAAGAATGTCGTTATGCCTTAAGGCACTGCAATGGGTGACCCCCAAAAATGTCAAACTTTTGACACAGCCCTTCTATATAGGCGAGTAATATATCATTTTACAGCTCTCGGCGTGCTGACTTTAAAATTATAAAAAAAATTGCTCTAAATAGTCCGGTAAACAAAACACAGACCGCTTTGTACCCCCGAAATTAGTAATAAGTTATTTTTTTGTTTTTATTATTTATAAGCCGTATTTATATTCGTTTGAAAGCTTGCTGATTTTAAAAATAATAATTTTAGGTTAGAATTTTTTGGGTTTACCCGGTTATTACATACCACCAAATACCCTCAACTGTGAAAAATGGTAATTTTGTCATTTTTTTTTTAATCAACCACAACCAACCAAAATTAGTAAGGGGTGATTAATTTATTAATCATAATTAGTTTATTAACATAAATAATTTATTTACCCGCAAATACCCCCAAATGTGAAAAATGGTAATTTTGTCAATTTTTTAAATTTTAAGTGTCGTGTCTATACTTATATGAAAACTCTTAATACACTGGCTTCAAAAATATATGGTTTTTAAATTTTTTTCAGTGGTTACCCAATTTTTGCACCCATCATTGCACCCCCTAAAATTCTTAAGAGGTGATTTTATTATAATACCGTCATGTTTTAACTCATATAAAAGCTCTCCACACGCTAATGTTAAGAATATTGTTTTTTTACTCAATTCACCCAATGGTTACCATTTTTATTACCTATAATGTACTCCCAAAAATTTTTAGGGGTCATTTTTATATATTTAAATACCGTCATGTTCGTGTTTATACTCATATTAAAGCTCTCGACACGCTAATGTCAAAAATATTATTTTTAACTTGAATCAACCAATCGTTATCATTTTTACAACCCACAATATACCTCCTAAAATTTTTTGAGGGTACATTGTGGGTTGTAAAAATGGCAACCAAACCATTGGTTGATTTGAATTAAAAAAATATTTTTAACATCAGCGTGTTGAGAGCTTTCATATGAGTACAAATGATGGTTTTATAATAAAATCACCTCTAAAGAAATTTATGGGGTACATTGATGGGCGCAAAAATTGGGTAACCACTGAAAAAAATTTAATAAACCATATTTTTTTGAAATCAGTGTGTCGAGAGCTTCTATATGAGTATAAACACTACACTTAAAAAATTGATAAAATTACCATTTTTCACATTTTGTGGTATTTGCGGGTAAGTGACCGGGTTTAACCATAAAAAATGTTAAGCTAAAATTAATATTTTTGCAATCAACACGCATAGACATGTTTAACGAATATAAACACGGCTTAAAAATAATAAAAACAAATTAATCACCCCTTACTAATTTTGAGGGTACAAAGGGGTTTGTATTACGGTTACCGAACCATTTAGAGCAAATTTTTTATATTTTGGAAGTCAGAACGCCGAGAGCTTTAAAATGATATATTACTCGCCTATATAGAAAGGCTTTATCACAAGTTTTTTTTTGGGACTGTCACCAAAAGTTAGGCATAAAATTCCGCATGAATCCCTTCAGGTCTCAAACCTGTGGCAGAAACAGTTTTTGAGCATGCATTATGCCAAAAAGGTGTACTTGCTGCTCCCATACAAAGGATTTTTGCAAAAATCGTAAAATTGACCCCTTTTAACCCCTCGGAATACCCGACCTAACCTAAGTAGGTTACCCCTAACAAATTATATATTTTTGAGCTCAAGAAAGTATGAAAATCTGCACATAAAGTTTCAGACATAAAGGTTCATATGGTAAAAAGTTGGAAATTTGGCTTGAAAAATTGCCCCCGAGTTTGGGAGTTTTAGCACTAACCCCCCAAAATTTTTGAAAAAAAATTTTTTTTAGTAGGTAGCCAAAGGTTCAAGGACCTTAACCTGAGATATTTGCATATTGATCGCAAAGCGTTCAAAAGTTTTAGGAGCTCAAACGAAAATTTTTTTGTCACAATTTTCCTAGTATCGCTAAAAAACAGAGAATAAAATTTTAGTCATTTAAATAGTTAACATACAAAAAAAGAGTAGTTTTATTTTAATAAATTCATTATGGTTAAATGGACTGTATGACAGCTAAATAATGTCAAAATATAAGTATTGGTTTCATGTTTCTAAATTCATAAACTTGTGTAGTTTAGACAGAAAATAAAGATTTCTAAAATTTACGCTTTTTTGCAAAATTGTAAAATTTTGATTGTAAAAATTAAAAATTTTTAAAAATTAGGTTGATATTTTTTAAAAGTTTATACTTTTTATTTAAAAATAGCTATTTTCAGCATTATTAACAAAATATTTGGCTCAAAAAAATAAATTTTTTTCAAAAAAAATTCTTAAAAAACCGAGGGCACCAACTTAAAGGGGGTACTACAGACACACGGGTTGATCAAAATGAGCTAAAAATGGTCTCATTGTTATTCATAAAATCTGAAATATCACATATATTAATTTTAATGAAATCTAAGACTATCAATCTGACAGCTTGGAATGGCGATTTTGAATTCATAAAGAATGCGAGTCTTAAATTATTAAATAAAAATTTTAAAAGAAATAGGCAAATGTAACCTTGCTGATTTCGATGAATTGTAAAGTATTAAACCAAATAATTTACAACAAAACAATATAATTTTTTAACAAAAAACGGTTTTAGATTAATGAATAATTATATTTTGTTGTTATTTATTTATCAAACTACTCAATTTGTAACAGAAATGCCAATTTTTAACGGCTAAATTTAATTTTTGTATATTTTGTATTTGAAAAAAATTTAAAAAAAAAACGCAAGATTTAAAAGATTCTGCCTTCAAATTTGTCAAAACTACATAAAGACTTGAAAACTTGAAAACTACATAAAATAATATATATCAAAGATATACAAAATGACACAAAATTAACAAACGATCAATGTATAATTTTTCAAAGCATTAATTTTTTAAATATGCATGTTGTAAAAATATGACGGGAAGCGTTTGCTGAAGAAGTCCCAACTTCTCCTCATATTTGTCCAGCCTGTCCAAACAAGGGACGAAACAGGCTTTTGTTATAGGTCTCCTTTTTAATGCAAAATTATTTTACACGGTCAATTTTTGAGAACCAAAAATTTGAGCTATATGTATGTCTGTCCTTTTTAGGTTGTATTAAACCATCTAATAATTTTATTTAATATGTCAAGTAAATGGGTACAATTTTTTTTTTAATTTTTTATTGGAATGTTCGCCAACTGCGAGTACAATCTATAAGCAAAATAGGTTTTTTCGGTTTTTAAACTAGAAGTAGAAATAGACATTACTCACTATTTTTCGTCAATAATCTACAAGTACCTTAGTCTTCCACTTACACTTATAGAAACGTACGTTGTACGGAGAAAAAACACACTTTTGAATAATATTAATTGATTGTAAACTTGAATCCATTAAGTCTAAAACCGATTTTATGATAATATAATTGCTTTGAAATATGTAGGCTGTAGATGTTGGTATGCCTATGGTATTCTTAATAAATACCCCAGAATCGAAACTTTTTATGTACATTTCTCAAAAATATTTTGTAAAAATCAATTTCAGTAAAAAAAGTGCAAAAGCAAGAATGTGTAATTTGTTCTTGATTTCTCATTCTTTTTTTCTTTATTAATTAATTTTTATGTATTCTTAGCAAAAGTAATTTTTTATTTTTGTTCTTGTGACTATCTTTGGCACTTTTAACATCTCATTTTTTGCTAGTGAAATCTAAGCTCTTTCTTATTTTCGTTTTTCCGTTCTTTCTTTTCTAGGTTTGATTTATTTTTGTGTTTTTTTGAAGTAAAATCGTTCCAAAAGTTCTTTCGTACATTTGCTTCAAATGGCTCCAAATCTTTAAGAACTGAAGTTTTTTTTTGATGTAAAAACATTACTACATTGCGAATATTTTTATATTCGAGTGTATACAATTCATTGATGTTTTATGCATGGTTTTTAAAATCTACATATTTTTATATATTGTTGCTATTCTTAGTCGTGTCGTGTCACTAAAAAATCTGAAATAATGTTTTCAATGAATGACAATATGGATTTAGTGACATAGGAATAGCAGGCGTTTTTAGTCGTAAATATTTTTTTAAACCGCTTTTTGACGCGTAGTAGATGTAAAGAAATTCTGCGAATTGAATATACAGCGGGAAAAGAACGGAAGTGTAGTTTTTAAAATTTGCAACCTGTTTCTTACAATTTTATTAACATAAGTTGCCGACAAATTTTAATCATTTTTTTAGTTTTAGTTTTTCTGTATTAAATAAAGTTTTTTTTTTTATAAAGTTTACCTTTTACCAAAATAAAAAAAATATAATCTTGTTGGACATTAATAAAAAAATATGTAATCTTTTTGGACAAGTGTTTGTTTTTCGTTGGTTTTTTAAACTGTGACGACCCAAAGTGGAAGCAAAAATAACCACGCGCTGAAAAATTTAATCATCCAAATCTTTTATTCTTTCTTGTGATTTTAATGATTTTTAGTTGTTTTTTTTTAAACGAGTATATAATTAATTAATTTTTAGTTTTTAATTTTTTAAGGAAAAAAGACACGTACTTAATTAACTTTTATTTGGGTTACCAAATGCGGGCCCTGATTTACTTATTCTCATTCGTAATTTCGTCTAGAAAAGGAAATGGTTCTTTTATTTCCTTTTATTTATTTTAGTTTTGTATTCATGCTTTACAAAGGTTTTATTCTGCAATTTTTAGGTAAAAAAACAGTTGGTAACTAATAATTGTTCTAGTATTAGCTAGCTGAAGTGAGTTGTCTACGATTTTTAAATAGCGTAGCTTAACCCGTTCCCGTGATTGCTTTTTTCCTGATTACGACGGTGAAAAGTGGTTTTGTAATTGTATTAATTCATGTTATTTTCGCTAGGTAATCGGAGTGCATTCACGATGGTCCGCACGGGGGGAGGGCAATCACGCGAACACACTTTGATTTCGAGCGACAATAACGGGAATTAATACGTTTACAAAAACACTTTTCACAAGGGAAAAAGCAATCACGGGAACGGGTTAACCACCGAAAACTTAGAATATTCTATACTGAAAAAAATAAACTACTAAAGCTGCGAAATTTTTGATGACATTTTTTGACAACAATTGAACTCAAGAAAAGAAAAATTGAACTCTTTTTAATTTATATGACTTTCAAAAGTCCGGAACAAATAAATCAAATTTTATTACAAAGAATGCCAACGAATTTTCCAGTGTTAGCTTTATTACTAAAAAATGGGCCTTAAACAAATTGAAACTTGGGATCTTTAGTCTCACTACCTCACCGACTAGCGTGCTAAACCTAAACGATTGGTCATCGATACGTATGTATTACGGTTATCTCACATAATTTACATACGGTGTCGTTAAATTTTCATACACATTTTATCGCGCGTAGATGATTTGTTCCGTATCATGTTCAGTTCAGTGTAAGAGTACAGTGCAATCAGTAGTGCGGCTTTTGAACCAAAGAATTAAGGTGATTCAACAATAGCGAACGCACTTTCTAGATATCAATGTGACTTACATGAGATTGGTTGATTCAGTGGTTTAGCTACGATTTGTGTATAAACGATTTATAGATTTTTTATATATTATTGTAGCCAAACCACTCATCTTTTTGATACCATATAAAGCAAAAAGGACGATAATAACCAAGTATAGGGTTTTTAAACCGTGTTTATAGGCCGGTTTACTGAAAGTTTTTTCTACTTGCCAAGTTAATTGGTTGTTAAAAACTAATTCTAATGCTTTAAATTTCTTTTAAGGCTATGGTTCATACTTCTTCCAACGTGTCCAAAGGACCAACAAAATATTATCGAAAATATATAACATAATACATATTTTTGATAATATTGCCCTTTGGACAATCCAAAACGTCCTTTAGACAGTCCAAAGGACAGTCCAACGTGTCTAAAACGCAAGTTTAAATATTTCATCTTGCGTTTTTGACTCATTGTACCGTCCTTTGGATTGTCCAAAAAACGTTTTGGGCTGTCCAAACGACAATATCACTTTGTGTAAAATTGTCCTCTAGACACTTTGGACGAAGTATGAACCAGCTTTTACTCGCAAGAAACCCCATAGATTTTCTTATGCATATCGAAAAAAATGGAGATTTAATTGATTTAAAAAATTTAGATTTTTAATAAATAAAAAATTACTGTTTTTAAAATACAAATCAAAAATTAATTATATGGTTTATTATATTTGGACTTGAAAAAAATTTAAACTAGCCACAAAAAATATATAGAAATCGAAGAAAATTCTCAGAAATAAAACTATTAGAAAACCTTTTGAATGTGGTTAATTTTAGCTACATGTTGAATTTTATTTAATTCCTTAAAACTTGTGGTTAACTTCTTTTTGAATAAATAAAACTTATCAATCTGATGCACGTACTTAACAGACATTTAGTGGACTGCCGTTTGGGTACCAGATAAATTTGTACATGTTATTTAAAAGATGAGCGGTTTAACTGTCTGTAGGACAACAATCCCTTGTGTTTCTTTAGCATTAACATACAATTCACAATCCAATCCTATAGTCTCTATTAAGAAAACATAGCTTTAAAATCAACAATTTAAACTTTATTTGAATTACAGATCTGATAAAAAATGGATTCAGGTGGTCAATTTATGGATATAGATGGAAAAAACCCCGCTCAAAACTGCGAGGAGGTATTCATTTCGAAAATCTTAAAAGTTGGAATAAATCCCAGTTTGCATATTTTATAGACCATTCGTTCCCTTTTAAAAAACTCACTGCTTGCAAAATCAATTTATTTTAACGAGTTTTGGGGCTTTTTAAAAAAATCATTGTAATTTGAAATTAATAAACGTATTAAAAAATTTTGTACTTTTTTTATTAAAAAACACGTACGTAACTATGAAATTTTGTAAATTTACGAATTTGCATTTTTTTTAATTTGATATTTAATTGCGTAATAATTCTTTTTAATAAAAAATATAAAAAAACAATATGTTTATTATTCATGGGTGGCGCGGGAGCGCCACGGGGCGATTTAGCCCCGCGATTGTTGGAATTTATAGCTGTTTCTTACACAAACAAATAAAACAATTTACTTTAAAAAGTGGCGATTTAGCGTTTGTCAAAGATTGATGTGAGTATTTTTTTAAATTGATGTTTCATCAGACTAATGGAATAAATAAACGCTGAATAATTCAAAAATCAAAAAAAAAATCAAAATTAAAAAATAACAATTACTATAAAACTTAAAATCAATTTTTTTTTAACTTTTGGCTCTCGAAAATATTAATTTCTCAAATAGTATTAATATAATTTTAAAAATTAAATTAATTTACTCGTATTTTAAGTACTGCAATAGTGGTTTCACAATATAAAACTATATACATTTTCACTGATATTTTGTAATTTGTTTAGTCATAATGTAAGAAATAAGAAAAAAACAACTACTTTGTTGCTGATCAAAACACAAATAAAACAATATTTTGGCTTTTTTAATTGCTTTTAAGAAGCAATATAATTCAAAATTCTTTGCTAATGATTGATATTTACCGTATTAATAATAGGGCAATGCTTACAGTAAAAAATAATTTTGCAATTTTATAAAAATTTGCAATTTATTTAGAATGTTCCAACCTAGATTTGAAAAAAAAAATCCTAATTTTTTTTAGAAAACTATGAGCCATTTTATTAGTATGAGCCAATTTTTTTGGAAAATTATTATTACACAATAAATAATATAAATATTATAAAAACTCAAAATCGAAAATGTTTTTTACTCCAAGAAATAATGTTCATTTTCAAAAGCCCCTGAAGAAATGAAAAAAAAGGTTTTATAATTTTTCTTTTTTAGCTTTTGAAAAAATGCGATTGGCTTGTAGATCAAATCGAACAACTGAAAGTTCAAGAATTTTCTTGGCAGTCGAAATGTAAGTTTGTTTTCTTGTAGTTTTTTATTGAATTTACATAAGTGGCTCAGTATCGCAGAGGCAGTGATTTAGCTATAGCAAGAATGCATAAGAATAGAGAATGACCGACTGTGTGTTAAACAATTGTTCAAATTGTAAGTAGATTATTCCACAGTGTAGATTTTTTATCACGTAGAAATATAAATTTGCGAACGCAAAACTTTTTTTAAAACGCAAAACGCAGAAGTTTTTTAACATACATCACTGTCGAATAATTCAAAATAGTCACAATATTCCATGTTTTAACATATAAAAATTGTTATACGTCCGATGCAACAAAAAACTAGAATATTTGACAACATTACGTGGAAAAAACCTCATCTGAGTATTTTACGTTCACAGATATTTGCAGTTTGCAGTTCGCAGTTTGCAAAGTACAAAATTGTAAACCCAAAATGCATACAACAAATTTTTCTACATAATACCAATAATATATAACACAAGAGAATGTCCGACTGTACACTAAATTTTTGACCAAAATTTTGCGAGAAAAGTCGCACTTTCGAATTTGTGTGCGACTTTTCTCGCAAAAATCCGCCATTTTCTGCAAGTTTTCCTGCGCTGCGATTTTTTACACAGTGTTAGTTTTCTCGCAGTGGGGACTGCGACTTCTTTCGCACTCTATGTTGCTTTATTCGCACTGCGATTATTTTCGCACTGCGAGTCGGGCTGCACAACAAAAAAAATAAAAACAAAGCGGAGCGAAAATTTTGTGTTTAAATGAGTAAAAGTCGTTTTTTTTTACCTTAAGATGTTAAAACTTTTTAGTTTTAATAAAATAAAGTAACTTTCCAACGTTTTAAAATTAAATAAAACAAGTTTCAAAGTGTTTTACTCCATTAAAAATGACTACCAGCGTCTGTATTTTTTTTGTTGCGCGGCCAGGCTCGCAGTGCGAAAATAATCGCAGTGCGAATAAAGCAGCATAGAGTGCGAAAGAAGTCGCAGTCCCCACTGCGAGAAAACTAACACTGTGTTAAAAATCGCAGCGCGGAAAAACTTGCAGAAAATGGCGGATTTTTGCGAGAAACGTCGCACACGAATTCGAAAGTGCGACTTTTCTCGCAAAATTTTGGTCAAAAATTTAGTGTACAGTCGGACATTGTCTTGTGTCATATATTCTTGATAATATTGTGGAATATTCAAATTATTCGAAATATTTGATGTTAGAATAATTTATACGCCGAATTCAACAAAAAACGATGAATATTTGACGTATTTTTACGAATATTTAATGTCACGTGATAAAAAAACTTCATCAAAGAGTTATACGTTTGCAGTTTTTTTGTTTGCAAATTCGCGGTCATCATGTAGTATAATCTACAGTATTACGTAGAATAATTGTCATGTAGATTATTCCACAAATTCTAGATTATTCCACAGGTCGTAGTAGATTTTTTTACATGATAAAAAATTTACACCGTGGAATAATCTATCTATAATTTGAACAAATGTTTAACACACAGTCGGACATTCTCTACTCTTATGCATTCTTGATTCTTGGCTATAGAGTAGGAATAATTTTCGAAAATTAAAACCTGGTAGTTAAGTATGCAGTTAACTGTTTTTTTAATTAAATGATATTCAGTTAAGCAGTGAAATAAAATTTAAAATAGGTAGTTAACTACTTTAATTTTTTGTGTAGTTAGTTAAAATTTTATTTATAAACAATCAACTAACCAGCCAATCTAAACGACTGCTGCTGTTTAGGCTGGTGAGTTGGTAATTACGTGCATTTCCAATAATTTATAGCTCTATAATTGAAACCAAAATAGGAGAAAGTCTTGAAATCAAAAAACAAAAAATTAATACATGACTAACTTTAAATTAATAAAAAAAAAATTATTTATTTATTTAAAAAATCCAAAAACGGAATTAACAATAATTTATAATGACAGAAATAAAAGTTTGTAAAAAAATAATTGGACCGGGAACAATCCTTAGCTGAGTATATTTCGTTAACGGCACGTTTATTTATACAAAATTCTTATTATAATTTAGTGGTAACTATAATTGATACAATTATTTTTTAAAATAATTGAACATTTAGTGAGATATGCTTAAATAAGATTTTTTCCAGTCAGCAATACATGAACTGAACCAAGTAT
>JASAMX010011503.1:0-27189 GCA_030248175.1 Microlaimidae sp. YZB2_3 | reverse complement strand
GGCTCACAACTTGGCCCGAATTTGCCTTCGGAAAACGGGGTTTCACACTGAACACGCGGCGCGAAAAAATGTTCTAATATATTTAGCGCTTTGGATGAAAAAAAATCTTAAAGGGTTTTTAATTTCATTAAGGGATAATTAATTTTCACAATTTTCTCGTTTAAATTTATCGTTGAGCTGGTGTCTTTTTCTCATATTCGATTTGGCAAAATGTGCAATTTAAGAAAAAAACTGTAGCTTAGCAATTAGTTCCTTCAGTGTAAAGTTAGTTGTCTGTCTTTCGCTCTATTAATTGATATATACTAAATTTTCGCTCACCCCACTTTTTGCAGTTGTTAGTGGGAGGTTTTTTTTTTCCAATATCTTTTTAGCTATTTAGTCGTTAATTGCCGTGCCACAATAGTTTCAGTATTAGACAGATTACGCAAGCAATCAAACCAGTACTTATTGCAATTATTCCAATCATGCGTAAGTTGCAACAAAAAGTAATGCATAAATGTAAACACTTATTGAAATTTAAAAAAAGCACTATTATTGTTTGCATAACGACAAAATCCAGTTTTATGCATGTGATATAAACAGACAGTCACGTATGCGCGCTGAAATGTCGATGCAATTTTCTGTCGTGACGCTTAAACATGTTATTTGATAAGTAAAAATGAGGAATAACAGAGCAAGTTATACAAACTAAAATTCCCGGAACACTAATCTTCTGGCTGAAAGTCCAGAGCTCTGGGGCTCCGCCTCCTGTAGGTTGAATTGGAGTCACCTTGAAAAAGTGTACATAGAGCATTATAAACAATATATTTTTAATGAAAATTTCCTGTTTTTTCAACAAAATAAATATATAAATAAATAAATGAAAATAAATAAACCCCATCTGAGGCTGAGTAGCGTAAAAAGAAACAGCGTGAAATAAGTAAAGTGTCTAGTAGCAGCGTAATTTGTTCTGTTAATTTAATTAAAATTAACTTGCCAATTTTAGCTAAAGTATTATACATGTACGTTCACGTTCATGTCAGAAGCTTCCAGTTTTTTTTATCTCTGTGATAAGGACATAATTGTAGTCTCTTTAAAAATAATTTAAACTAAAGTTAATTCCTTCCAGGCTAAAATTAGGACCTAACCGTTTTTGAAACAATAAAGCGGTTATGTAACCAATTATTATTTAGTTTATGTGTTTTTCTTGTACGCTACAGTTTTCTCAAAAGTGGTTACTTTACCACTCATCTATTTTCACCGATAGAATTTATCTTTAGGCAAAAATTTCCT
Organism: Microlaimidae sp. YZB2_3; assembly: GCA_030248175.1. Classification (NCBI taxonomy): domain Eukaryota; kingdom Metazoa; phylum Nematoda; class Chromadorea; order Desmodorida; family Microlaimidae; species Microlaimidae sp. YZB2_3. Next base: position 25,917 of record JASAMX010011503.1, on the reverse strand, counting down.
GGTAAGCATAGTTGTTAACAGTACGGTTAATTCAGGCGATATTTATATCAATAGGTACAATTAGGTAAACACGAATTAAGTTTTTTTTATAATACAAAAACGAAATACCGTTCGTAGGACATGTCATTTTTTTTTGATGCAATCTATTTACAATGTATTTTTCATTCCCAGTATAACTTGGATTTGTTTATCATATTATCATTAGTGTTCGCGGTAGGCTTACGCTGTATATTTTTTCATGAAAGTGAAAGTTGTTTCAGTTTTTTATCACCTGGGCTTAGTTTTTTGTTTAAAAAGCACTCTACGTAATAAATTTGCAGAGTTATTTATTGATTTTCAGTCTGCAAACCATCAAAAACGTCATTATTATTACACAAAAAATCAGAATCGTCATAAAATCCTCCTAATTCTGAATCTTTTTTGACTCTCTTTTAATACGTAAATTTTGTAAACATTAAGAGTCGGATTTGAGTGAAATTTAGTAATTGTTAATTTTGTGCCATAATAATCTCGGAAGCATAGCATTCACCATAAAAATTCACCAAAATATAAAATTCTACATAACTAAGAAACTCAACGTGGTGCAACACCCCGTTTTCGTCGGATTAAAAAATGCCCCCATGAACGATTAATTACTTTGACGTCAATTTATCAGTCACTAAAATTTTGATTTATTACGAGATTTGATGTATGTGTTTTTAAAACTGTTTGCCGCGCCGCTGGCGGAGGCGTAGTCGCTTTGACAGAAATGAGGAGTACGCAGCCTTGTAAACCAAATTTTTATCTTAATGTTACAAATTTTTTAAAATTTCTATAATTTTAGAATTTTATTGCACATAAATTAAAAACGAAAACACGATTTGGTTCCTGCCTGCCATTTTTGTCAATTTTTTCGTCATTTGGATAGTGTAAAATATAATTTTTATGTAAAGTAAAAAAAAACCGTAATTTTTGGCTGTTTTTTTTTTATGCCTAACGTTGAGTGAAAAATATCAGGAGAACTCTAACATTTGATTTATAAATTATAATTGTCACAAACGCATTGAATTTTTTGAAAAATTGCTGATCTTGTGTGAACGAAAAATTCTCGATGAAGGTCATGTGGGAGCGTTGAAAACTAGTCACGCTAGCACACTGTCTCAGCTACGTTCGGTTTACCTTTAGTCAACCTTTCTGAATGACTAAACTACATTAAATTTTTAGTATATTCATACTTCCTTTAAAGCGTAAGTCCGAAAGACAATTTAACTTTTGTGTTTTTGGTGTTTTATATTTTCTAAGATTGTATTGTTATAACCTAAACACCTAAAACGTGTCAATTTACTTTTTGATCATCAGTAAAACAAAAAATATTTTTACTTTGCTAGGACCCATGAAAGTATAGTCCGGGTTTAAAAGCGAAAGCTTTTTTACCTGCCCGTTAAGTGTGTCTTAGATTTGAAAAATATTCTACATAGAACAAAGTATAACGAAATTTTTTAACACGGCACATTGCAAACTAACAAAGTCCTCCAGGCGTACTTTTGCCAGAAAAAAAATCATAAACTTGAAACGGAAAAATTAAAAAAAGTTTTCAGCAGTTATGTAACCAATTATTATTTAGTTGTAATGTTTTTTTTTTGCACGTGATAATTAACTGGTTACTCTACCACTCATCTATTTTCACCTGTATTTTAGTTTTAGGTTAAGGTATCGTTTACTATCGCATAATGTCGTAATAATCGCTGAAAAATATCACAAAGTCTATTTTCCCAATAATCTCGAAAATTTAAAATTAAAAAAACCCATTATTAATTATAATAATAATCATCATTGTAATTTAAAACATTAAGTAAATGTCATTTTTGTCTTAATTTATTATTATTTTTGTTCAGTGATACTGCACAAGTCAAACTTACACCTGTTTCTCAATAATTCTTCGTTTTCAATTGGTTTTCGATAGTTTAAATTTATCTCCGATCAGAAAGATTCGCCAATGTTGCTCTTCGGTTTTTCTTTTAATGACGAATTAGAATTTAAAATCCGACAACAGATCAAAAGCGTTTGTTACTTTTTTCAAAATAAATAATGCATCTTTCAGAAATGTGCAACTTTCTGAAAATGATACTTTTTGCTTTAAAAATCTCGTATCCCTAAAAAGTGATTTCTATGAAAAATGATGCTTTTTCCCGAAAATACTGTATCGCGCAACTGAATTTGACCTAACAAAAGACTAACAAAAGACCGGGCATAGCGAAAATTTTTTCTGAAATTTAAAAAAATTATTATTAATTTTTTACAATAAACTGCTGGTTAATTAAACCTAGTTGGCCTCAATTAATTGCAAATATTTAACAACAGAGGTTTTTAAAATTTTAAACAAAGGTTTTAGTATAAAAAATCAAGTAATTTCATTTTTTTAAATTTATCATTTTTTAGTAAAAATATCAATTTTTTAAAGGACAAAATTAAAATACTCCCTGTATTTCTATTAGTATATAATTAGTTTTTTAAATATTATCGTCGCACAATTTTATGGTTTTTTCGTTTCTCATACATTATTAAAAACCAAATATTTTAGGTTAGAAAAAATATAATTGAAAAATTAAAAGTTGGTACAAATTGAATTTTAAGCCTGAGCCAGAAAATAATTCATATAGAAGTATACCTAATTATGCGGAACTCTGAAATATCTCAGAGCTCCGGAGATGCTCTTAAATTTGAGGCTCGGCTCTATAGTTAAAAATGAGTCTCCGAACTTGGAACTTCATGGAACATTATATATATATATATACATATATATATATCAATTTTCATTATAATAATCACTTTAAAATAGCCATGCTTGGCTCTGAGTCAAAAAGGCCGACTCACCGGGGCGGCGCCCGTATCATATTCTCACCGTGGCCTGTGAGTATTGTTTCCGGTCTCCAATTTAAAGAACATCTCTGGAAAATCCTCCTTGCGTAAACTAAAAAATAATTTTTTGCTGAAATTCTCAAGGCGGTTCGTGGAGTTCTGTTGGGAGACCAAGACAACTATTCACTTAGCTTTTCTTCACTCAAGTGATAAAACGAAGAAAAATTAAAAAGTGACTTAAAACAATGCGGCGAGCTTCGCTTAGGAAAAAAGATGTGATCTTATGAAAACAATTTACAAAACTTGATAAATGTCATTTTGTTATTTTTTGAATACGATTAAAGGAGGTATATTGAGAAATCAAATTTGTTATAGTGGATAAATTTTGGCTAATAAATATTTTGAAAAACCAGTCGTTAACGGTGTTGGCTTTTTTTATTCTTATCTGCTGTGTTTCAGTATTACTATTTATATTTGTTATTATAAATATGTATCAACAATATGTACACAAAAATTACTAAAACAGTTAGTATGACTTTTTTTTGAAAATAGTTCTTCATCATTTATTATTGGTCTAAAACGAATTTTTAACAAAAAAACGTAAAATAGGAATAATAAAAATAATAATTTTTAAACAGAAGTCTAAACGTACACCTAAAACAAAGTTGGAAATTTCTAGTTCACAAGTAAGATTATTCTTATTAGCTAAAATAAAATATGCCTCTGTAAATTAAGGAGTAAAAACAGTTTCATTAAAAGCAAGAACAAAAAGAAATCTTTTAGAAATAATCCGTTTTTACCTACCATGCATCCATACATACATAATTTCATACTGTTAAAATGATGTAAAAAAGAAAAATGAATAAGTTATATTTTTACTTTAAGCTTTTGTGAATTTCAAATTTCTGTAATAAAAGTATATGGCAGAAAATTTAGAAAAATTACGCCTATTTAACGCCTGTAATTGATTTTGTTAGTTCATCTTTAACAAAAAATGCGGATATTTTAAAAAAAAATCATCTTAATGCTAAGCTAACCCATTACAAAGGGAAATATTTCTACACCTAAACAATATAGTTACAAAATTTTCAGTTGCTCTACAAAACTGAATATAATGTTTCGTTTGGTGAGATTTGCCCGGTTTATTGTCATTGCGTTGCGGATTATAAACTGATTTTGTATAGGGTAACTGACTTAATTTTCGCCACCTTTTTTATTTTTTTTGAATAAGTTTTTCTGGCTTTTTTATTCTCTAAGCCAAAAATTTGGCCTAAAAAAAAACCAATAATAGCTATATTTGTTATTCCAGTGCAAAATTCAATATTTCTGTTACACTTAAAAATCAGTGAAGGTTTAAAACTTTTTTTTTTAAAGTGGCCGAAAAATTAGGCGTGCCATTTATTTCGGCCACCTCACAAAAAACTGTCCATAACTATTGCTTAAACGAACAATGAAAATTTGCTAAAGGTTGTAATTTACCCTTAGTTATTGTTCTTGATAGCATAATATTAATATTTCCTGTTTGCGAACTTTAATAGTCGTTAGCAAGACTTTAAATAATTATGTTAAGTTTTTAAAATAGTTTTAATAACTTGTATTTTTTGTTCAATTTTTATTTTTGGCTTATGTCAAACAAAGTCAAATGAGCAAAAATTCTTTAAAAAATACGGTAGTACAATGATATTTAAAACAAAAAACGGCAGTTTCTTTCACCTTCAAATTTAGGTGAAAGAAACTGCCGTTTTTTGCTGTTTTTAAATATCATTGTACTACCGTATTTATAAAGAATTTTTTTGCTCATTTGACTTTGTTTCGACGTTTTTTAAGCCAAAAATAAAAATTGAACAAGAAAATACAAGTTATTAAAACTTGTTTTTTTAAGGTTTTGACATAATTATTTAAAGTCTTGCTAACAACTATTAAAGTTCGCAAACAGGAAAAATTAAGTTATATGTACCAAGAACAATACCTAAGGGTAAATTTGCAACCTTTAGAAATTTTTATTGTTCGTTTAAGCAATAGTTATGGACAGTTTTTTGTAGGTGGCCGAAATAAATGGCACGCGCCTTAATTTCGGCCAATTAAAAAAAAAATTTAAACCTTCACTGATTTTTAAGTGTATCAGAAATATTCAAATTTTGCACTGGAATGAAAAATATAGCTATTATTTGATTTTTTAGGCCAAATTTTGGCTTGATTAAAAAAGCCAGAAAAAACTTATTCAAAAAAATAAAAAAAGGTGGCCGAAATTAAGTCAGTTACCCTATACAAAATAGTTATGAGTGCCGCAACGCAATGGACAATAAATGGGCAAATCTCACCAAACGAAACATATATTCAGTTTGTAAAGCAACTGAAAATTTTGTAACTATATTGTTTAGGTGGTGGAGTCTTCCTTTGTAATGGGTTGGCTTGGCATTAAGATGATTTTTTTTTAAAATATCCGCATTTTTTTGTTAAAGATGAAGTTTAAATCAATTACAGCAGGCGTTAAATAGGCGTAAATTTTTTATTAAATTTTTTATGCCATATACCTTTATTACAGAAATTTGGAAATTACAAAAGACACCTAGAAAGTAAAAATATAACTTATTCATTTTCTTTTTTACATCATTTCAAGCAGTATGAAATTATGTATGTATGGATGCAGTGGTAGGTAAAACAAATTATCTCTAAAAATTCTATTTCAACTTTTTGTTCTTGCTTCTAATGAATCTGTTTTTACTCCTTAATTTACAGAGGCATATTTTATTTTAGCTAATAAGAATAATCTTACCTTGTGAATTTTTTTAGAAATTTCCAACTTTGTTTTAGGTGTACGTTTAAGACTTCTGCTTTTTAAAAATTATTATTTTATTATTTCCTATTTTTACGTTTTTTTTTGTTAAAAATTTGGTTTAATTTTGACCAATAATAAATGATGAAGACTATTTTTCGAAAAAAAGTCATACGCTGTTTTAGTAATTTTTGTGTAATATTGTTGATACATATTTAATAACAAATGCTGATAGATAATACTGAAACACAGCAGATAAGAAATAAAAAAAGCCAACACCGTTAACGACTGGTTTTTTTTTGAAAAATATTCTTATTCACCAAAATTTATCCACTATTGACGAATTTGATTTATTCAATATACCTGCCTTTTAATCGTCTAAAAATAACAAAATGACATTTATACAAGTTTTTTACTAATTGTTTCCCATAAGATCACATCTTTCCTAACAAACTTCGCCGCATAATATTTTAAGTCATTTCAAATTTACTTTCGATTTTCCCGATAGAATCACTTGAGTGAAGAAAAGCTAAGTGAAAAGTTGTCTTGGTCTCCCAACAGAAACTTAGCGAACCGCCCTTAAAAAACATTCACAAAAAATTATTTTTTTTAGTTTTACCGACCGCGAGGGCACGAAGAAAATTTTCCAAGATGTTCTTTTAAATTGGAGACCGGAAACAATACTCACAGGCCACGGTGATATAATACAGGGCACCGCCGATCAAGTGGCCTTTCAACTGAGCCAAGCATGGGGCTCGGTTTTAAAGTGATTATTATAATGAAAATTGATATATATATATGTATATATATATATATAATGTTCCATGAAGTTCCAAGTTCCGGAGCTTCGATTTTTTTAACTATAGAGCCGAGCCTCAAATTTAAGAGCACTGCAGTAACCCTCGGAGCTCTGGGATTTCGGAGTTCCGCCTGAATTCTAGTACTCTATATGAATTATTTCTGGCTGACTTGAGTTCAATTTGTACCAAGCTTTTAATTTTTTCAATTATATTTTTTATTGACCTGAATCTTTGGTTTTTAATAATGTATGAGAAACGAAAAACCATAAAATTGTGCGACGATAATATTTAAAAAACTAATTATATACTAATAGAAATACAGGGAGTATTTTAATTTTGTCCTTTAAAAAATTGATATTTTTACTAAAAAATGATTAATTTAAAAAAATGAAATTACTTGATTTTTTATACTAAAACCTTTGTTTAAAATTTAAAAGTGTTCTGTTGTTAAATATTTGCAATTAATTGAGGCCAACTAGGTTTAATTAACCAGCAGTTATATTAAAAACTAATAATAATTTTTTTTTTAAATTTCCGCATGAACTTCGACTTCGCTATGCCCAGGTCTTTTGTTAGTCTTTTGTTAGGTCAAAGTGCATTGGCGATGCAGTATTTTCGGAAAAAAGCATCATTTTCATAAAAATGCACTTTTTTAGGATACCATTTTAAAGCAAAGGCATCATTTTCAGAAAGTTGCACGATTTTCTGAAAGATGCATTATTTTTATTTTGAAAAAATGGCGAAATTGGTCTGTTGCTCGGATTTTAAATAGCAATTCGCCTCTGTCTCTAATTCGTCATTAAAAGAAAAACCGAAAATCCACAAATTATTAAAAATTGGCGAATCTTTCTGATCGGAGATAAATTTAAACTATGAAAACCAATTGAAAACAAAGAATTATTGAGAAACAGGTGTAAGTTTGACTTGTGCAGCTGATCACTGAACAAAAAATGGCGACCACATAATAATAAATTAACAAAATGACATTTACTAATGTTTTAAATTACAATTTAATTTATTGATGATGTATTATTATAATTAATAATGGGTCTTTTTAATTTTAAATTTTCGAGATTATTGGGAAATGACTTTGTGAATTGTTTTTAGCGATTATTACAACATTATGCGATAGTAAACGATACCTTAACCTAGAACTAAAGATAAATTCTATCAGGGTGAAAATAGATGAGTGGTAAAGTAACCACTCGTTTTTTGAGAAAATATCACGTGCAGAAAAACACATGACGCAACTAAATAATAATTGGTTACATAACTGCTGAAAACTTTTTTTTTAATTTTTCCCGTTTGCAAGTTTATGGGTTTTTTTTTCTGGCGGAGAGCGGTTACGCCCTGAATTGCCTGGAGGACTTTAGCTTTAGTTTCAATATAGTGTTAAAAAAATTTCGTTATACTTTGTTCTATGTAAATATTTTGAATCTGAGCACACTTAACGGGCAGGTAAAAAAGCTTTCGCTTTTAAACCCGGACTATACTTCCTAATGGGTCTAGTACAAAAGTCAAATGTTTTGTTTTACTGATGATCAAAAACTGATTGTTAGATTTTTAAACACGTTTTTGCTAGGTGTTTAGGTTATAACAATACAATATTTAAAAAATATAAAACACCAAAAACACAAAAGTTAAATTGTCTTTCGGACTTACGCTTTAAAGGAAGTATGAATATACTAAAAATTTAATGTAGTTAGTAGTTTAGGAAAGGTTGACTAAAGGTAAACCAAACGTAGCTGCAACAGTGTGCTCACGTGACTAATTTAGACACTCCCACATGACCTTCATGCGGAGAAATTTTTTTCGTTCACACAAGATCAGCAATTTTTAGAAAATTCAATGCGTTTGTGACAATTATAATTTATAAATCAAATGTTAAGGTTTCTCCTGATATTTTTCACTGCAAAGCGTTAAGTATTAAACCAATCGTAAGAACATAGCAAAAATTACGGTTTTTTTTTACTTACATAAAAATTATATTTTACACTATCCAAATGACAAAAAAATTGACAAAATGGCAAAAAGCAGGAACCAAATCATGTTTTTGTTTTTAATTTATGTGAATAAAATTCTAAAATTATAAAAAATTTTAAAAAATTTATTAACATTAAGATAAAAATTTGGTTTTACGAGGGCTCGACCTCCTCATTTCTGTCAAAGCGACTACGCCTTAACTGATTGCGCCACGGCACCATCCCACAAACGGTTTTAAAAACACATACATAAATAAATACTCGTAATAAATCGAATTTTAGTGACTGATAAAGTGACGTCAAATTCTCGTGATTTGAGTGGTTACTTAATGGGGGCATTTTTTAATCCAACGAACAACTGTTGCAGCCACGTTGGGTTTACCTTTAGTTATGTAAATTTTATATTTTGGTGAATTTTTATGTGAATGCTATGTTTCGTCATTATTATGGCACAAAGAGTAACAATTATTACTAAATTCACTCAAATCCGACTCTTAATGTTTACAAAATTTACGTATTAAAAGAATAAAAAGATTCAGAATTAGGAGGATTTTATGACGATTCTGATTTTTTGTGTAATAATAATGACGTTTTGATGGTTTGCAGACTGAAAATCAATAAATAACTCTGCAATTTTATTCTACGTAGATATCTTTTTAAACAAAAAACTTGAGCCCACGATAGTTCACTTGTAAAACTGAAACAATTTCACTTTCATGAAAAATATACAGCGTAACAATTTTATCACAAACACTAATGATAATATGATAAAAAACCAATCCAAGTTATACTGGGAATGAAAAAAATACATTGTAAAGTTTGTTGAAAAATGATTGAGAATCAAAAAAAAAATCAGGTCAACATATCTTACGAACGGTACGTTTGATTTATAAAAAAAAACTTAATTCGTGTTTACCTTAATTGTAGCTATTGATATAAATATCGCCTGAATTAACCGTACTGTTAACGAGCTATGCTTACCAGAAATTTTTTCCTAAAGATAAATTCTATCAGGGTGAAAATAGATGAGTGGTAAAGTAACCACCCGTTTTTTGAGAAAATATCACGTGCAGAGAAACACATAACGCAACTAAATAATAATTGGTTACATAACCGCTGAAAAATTTTTTTAATTTTTGTCGCTCGCGGGTTTATTGTTTATTTCTTCTTGGGGGAGAGCGGTTACGTCCTTAATTTTAGCCTGGAAGAATTTAGCTTTAGTTTAAATTATTTTTAAAGAGACTGCAGTTATGTATTTATCACAGAGATAAAAAAAACTGAAGCTATTCTGGCGTGAACATAAACGTACATGTATAATAATATTTTAGCCTAAAAAATAAGCAAGCTAATTTTAATTAAATTAACAAAGCAAATTTACGCTGCTACTAAAGCGCTTTACTTATTTCACGCTGTTTCTTTACGCTGCTACTAAAGCAGCGCATAGATGGGCTTTATTTTATTTTCGTTTATTTATTTATATATTTATTTTGTTGAAAAACAGGAAACATTCATTAAAATTGTATTGTTTATAATGTTCTATGTACACTTTTAAGGTGACTCCAATTCAACCTGCCAGGAGGCGGAGCTCCAGAGCTCTGGAGCTTCACCAGAAGATTAGTGTTCCGGAAAACATCATTTTTATTTTGTTATAACTTGCTCTGTTATTCCTCATTTTCTTATCAAATAACATGTTTAACATCACGATAAAAAATCCTATCAACATTTCGTAAACACGCATACGTGACTGTCTGTTTCCTATCACATGATAAAACTGGATTTTGTCGTTATGCAAACAATAATAGTGCTTTTTTTAATTTTGATAATATTTACATTTGCGATGAGTTCTTTTTTGCTATTTACAACTTACGCGTGATTGAATAATTGCGAGATAATTGCTGATTTGATTGCTTGCGTAATCTGTCTAATCAACTGAAACGCCTTCCCCCACCTAAGAACCCTCACCGACCAAGCGGCAATAACGACTAAATAGCTAAAAAGATATTATAGAACCTCCCACGCATTTCTTAACAACTGCAAAAACTCGTGGTGATATAACAAAAAGTTAAGTATATATCAATTAATGCAAGCGAACGTGCACAGGACAAGATCTGACTTTACGGCTGAAAGGACTAATTGCTAAGCTACAGTTTTTTTCTTAAATTGCACGTTGCAAATCGAACTATAAAAAGACACCACTCAACGATAAATTTAAACAAAATTGTGAAAATTAAATTATCCTTTAATGAAATTAAAAACTCTTTGAGATTTTTTCATCCAAAAAGCGCTAAATCTGTAAAAGGCATTCCGCGCCACCGATGTTCAGTGTGAAACCCCGTTTTCCGAAGGCGATCGGGGCCAAGTCTAAAACTAAGCAGCACTGGCACGGAATGCCTTCTGCGGATTTGCAGCAGAAAAAATCCCAAAGGGTTAAGGCAAAAAATGGAGTGTTTACTGCTTTTTGCGTGCTTTTTCAGAGAATTATCGGTTTACGTTTTCACTTATACGCGTCAAAACCCTTTTGATTATGACTGCGTTTTAAAAGTAATCCACATATCGGGTCTGAAAGGCAATAATAATAAAAAAAATTAAAAATCTGTGTAAAAACGTACAGTTTTGAAAAACAAGTAGTCATTAGCACAACTGTTTATTTAAGTAAAATCATATCGGTACTGTATGCAGTTTAAATTTTTAACTGCACATCAGTATAACTGCTGCATATATTAAATCATATCTTTTTACAAGATATAACGGTCGTTTTTCGGCTCTCATTTTTGTAAACATTTTATTCAATGTATAATTATTAAAAATATCCGTCAAGAAATGCGTCTGCTACAATGATACCTAAAAACTAAACACTTCAAAAATTGAAGCAATAGCTTAATTTTGTTTAAATGTAGATATGAAGTTTCTGAAATTACACGCCTCGGCGTTGACACAAACTCATTGTTATAGTTTTGTATTTGGAATTGTTTAGGAATGCCAAATACAACTAGTATGCACGAACTAAAAGTTTAAAACTTTTTTTTCAAGTAGGGTAACTGACTTAATTTCGGCCACGCCTTAATTTCGGCCACCAATTTAGGGTGTTAGAAAATTGGCTTATTTTTAAAACACAAAAGAACTAGCACAAAAGTAACTGGATTAATGTTGAATAAAGTGTTTTTGCAAAAGTTTTTTTATTTTTGTTATTCTACATTATCAACATTTTCATACAAAAAGTGAATTTTTTGTGATTTTCCTAAATTTTGCTTTCTGTTTGAACTGCATCAAATTTAGAACGAAGCAATATATAATCTTAAAATATCTTCTATTTTAGGCTCAAAGTTGTTAATTTTGATGTTTTGATATTTTCTTAAAAATCTTTTTGCAATGCGTTTAACTAACTACGCATTTTAAGATTCCGTTAATTTCGGCCACCTGAAAATTTAGGTGAAAGAACCTGCCGTTTTTTGCTGTTTTTAAATATCATTGTAGTACCGTATTTATAAAGAATTTTTTTGCTCCTTTGACTTTATTTTGACGTTTTTTAAGCTAAAAATGAAAATTAAACAAAAAATACAAATTATTAAAACTTGTTTTTTTAAGGTTTTGACATAATTATTTAAAGTCTTGCTAATAACTATTAAAGTTCGCAAACGGGAAAAATTAAGTTATATGTACCGAGAACATTACCTAAGGGTAATTTTGCAACCTTTAGAAGTTTTTATTGTTCGTTTAAGCAATAGTTATGGCCAGTTTTTTGTAGGTGGCCGAAATAAATGGCACGCACCTTAACTTCGGCTACTTTAAAAAATAAGTTTAAACCTTCACTGATTTTTAAGTGTAACAGAAATATTCAAATTTTGCACTGGAATAACAAATATAGCTATTGTTTGATTTTTAGGCCAAATTTTGTCTTGGTTGAAAAAGCCAGAAAAAACTTATTCAAAAAAATAAAAAAAGGTGGCCGAAATTAAGTCAGTTACCCTGCACTCAATTAAATTGAAATAGTTTTTTCATAAATCTTGATAAAAACCGGTAAACTTAAAAAGCTATCATGATAAAACTCATGAAGAACTTAAGCATCGAGAATCATTTTTTCATATTCATAAGCTTTCTGACAAAACTCTTAGTCTGTTTTATCTTTTAAGAGTTTGCGTACAGCGTCAATGTGGTTTTAATAAAATTACTTATATATTTATGAATTTAAATTTGGTCGGCTGTACGTTTCTTTCGTTTTACTGACATTATATACGACGTACGAGAATATACTATTACTACTACAGTAATAGTAGACTATATTATAGTCACTACAGTAAGAGTACATATTTTTTCTGTAATATAAAAACTTTTCAATAACCTCATTTGTGTTATTGGTGATTTTTTTATTAGAATAACCGAAAACATTTTAAAAATTTTTTTGTTTCTTATTTATTGGAAAAGGCAAAAAAAAGTTTAGTTTTGTCTTAACTAAACGTTTACCTTAACTACACTTTTGTAACCAGTTTCAGTTTAGCCACGCCTTTAGTAATAAGTCACTTCTACCTTTGTCTCAATACTAATGACAACCGTAGCACATCGCACGTTTAATATTGTAAAAAGTGTTGAGCTTTAAAGTAAAAAAAAATAAATTTTATTTCAATTACACGATGTTTAGTTATGGGGGTAGTGGCTACGCGTGAAAATATTTGACCAATTATAATTCCTTCAAGAAACTTTAAGGCGGAGCTTGTTCTAATTAGCTTCGGAATTGATCACGTGGCTTTTAAGTGGTTTTTTTAAATGCGCGTTGGCTGAGAACTTGTGCAATAAAATCTTCTAATCTAATCTAATCTAAACTATCACAAATCGTAAGTCAGGTTTACTCTCACAAAACAAATAAATTAGAATTCATTTTAAGCTATTTTTTACATAGCCTGTAGCTTTTTTATAATAATGTTAAATATCTTTTTCATTCAAATAACAAAAGCTTTTTCAGTACTTTAAAGTAAAGCACAAAATAGGTAAAATTCTTAACATCGAAATAATTTTTTATTTAATACCTGAAAAAAATCGTACAACTTATTTCGTGAAGAACACCCGACAATTTTGGAGCCGTTAATTTGAAAACTTAAAACCGTCAGAAAATTTTTGTAACTTGGAGCCGAACTTTAAAAAATTGGTTCGGGGTTAGACTTATAGGTTAGAGTTTTAGGTGCATGTTTCAGCAATTTTAAACTTTTACCCTAAATTCCTCATTCCCGTTAAGTTTCTTACTTTTCGCTCCAAGTTCCAGCTCCAAGTTTTTCGGCTTAAACGATCCTGAAACATAAAAAGTAATGGAAAGTTTAGAGTTGAAGCGGAACCAAAACAGTTTTAAAACATACTAAAATTTTTTTTGTTTTAATCAGCAAGTCTAAGCGGTCTAGCTTGCGTAACTATCGATGGGGATTTGCTTTCGGCGTGTCTACGGGTGTCATTAGTACTAAAGCTAAAGCTAAAGTGCTTTAGTACTAAAGGTTTTTTTGGGCTTAGTACTAAAGCTAAGGCGCGGCTAAACTGAAATTAGCTGGCAAAAGCTCGGCAAAAGGTATGAGCCCGGCAAAACGTTAGCTTTTGCCAGGAAAATGAAAAATCACCCAAAAATGATTGGCCAAAAAATGACAAAAAACCAAAAAAAAGGTGTTCACCAATCAAAAAGATGATTATTTAATGAGATTTCTATCCATGAAATGGAGAGGTATGATGGGGTCCTTTAACCTCAAAATTTTGAACCGCGACAAAAAATCCTAGACAAAAATCGAGTTCTCCTCAAAAAAGTTCTCTTTTTTTAATCTGGCTCCCCTCCAGTTTTAATTTGACACCTCTAAAGTATTTTGTTTTGAAAATCCACAAGACACACCCTGAACTTCTTTTAGATTTCAAAATTTTCCATATATCCTTTCCAGAATTTAAGATGCAATTTACCGCCGGTAACCAACCACCTCAACCCCTTCCCTCACTCTTAGCTGCCTAAAAACCATGCTTATATAAACTTGAATATACTTTATTTTTACTTTAAAAGAAACATGAGTGAATATTTTAAACAATAATGCTAATTAAAGTGATTAAAACGAATTTTGGTTTTAAGGTGGGGTTTTATTTTTTTGTGTTTCTTATTTTTGTTTAAGCATTAGAAAATATTGAGTTTTTTGCTTTTTTGAAGTATTTTTCGAGTTTCTAAGTGCTTAACCGGTACTCTACATGCCCCTGTGCTATGCGTTCTAGAACTGTTCGGAACAGTTCTAGAACCTGTTCCGAACAGTTCTAGAACAGTTCTAGGACTGATTTGCAGTTCTCAAAATCAAAAAATAAATAAAACTCCGCAAATGATATTTAAACACATAAAACAACGGAAATACACAATAAAATCACGTGATAAGTGTTGGAAAATGTTTCGGTGACTTTTATACTGCAACAAGGTACAACTTCGGCATTTTCAAATGCCGAATTTCTTACAAATTTGAGCAAACTGGAAAGTACACCGACACCGTCCGAACAGTTCCGAACAGTTCCGAACTTAGAACTGTTCCGAACAGTTCTAAAACGAGTTAGAACTTCCGAGTTAGAACTGTTCCGAACAGTTCTAAAACTGTTCGGAACAGTTCTAGAACCTGTTCCGAACAGTTCTAGAACTGGACCGGTTGAGTACGGGTTAATATTAAAATAATCTTATTTTTACAATTTCATATGAATATTTTGTAAAGTTTATTATGCAGTAAGCGTTCTTTTTAATAAAAAATGTTGGTTAAATGTTTTGTTGCTTTAGATATTCATTTCAGAAAAACTATTCTTTATAGTTAGCCATTTTAATATATCTGTTAACATTTAAAGTTAAAACTGAAATACAGTTACAAGAGCAACTTTAAAATTGTAAAATTAACCCTAAAAATAATATTTTTAAAATATAAAGCTAAGACCTAATGCAATAAACGTTAAAAAGATCTTTAATATTGAGTTTTTACCCTAAACTTAACAATGCAATGCCAAGAATTACTTTAAAAAAGGGATAATTTTTAAAATTTAGGAACATTTCGATATTTTTCAGTTTGGCAAAAGCTAAAGCTAAAGTGCTTTAGTACTAAGCCTTTTTTGGGCTTAGTACTAAAGCTAAGGCTAAACGATTTTTAAACCTTTAGTACTAAGGCTAAGGCGCGGCTAAAATGAAATTTCCCGGCAACGCACACCCGTAGGCGTGTCCGATCATTTTTCCCATTCTTAAGTTTTCCTCCCATTTTAATTTGGCAACTGAGTGGCAATTTCTTCCCGGTTTTGTAACATATGTATAAAAAACTATATATTCCATTTTATATGCTGATAGAAAAAATGACAAATCATTTTAAATGCAAGAAAAATTATCTTATTTTCAAAAGTAAAATTTAAAACAGCAAAAACAAAAAAATTAGCGCGAAAAAAGAGAAAATTGTTTAAAGAAAAAAAACACTAAAATAAAAATAAGCTCGGCGAAAGGTGGGATCATGGGCGTAGTCAGTAGGATCTATGTGGTCGGCGAAATTTAAAATTTAGCCGTGTTTTTAAATAGGCCATTTTTTGAAAATATCGCGCTTCGCGATAGTTTCTCCTTTTTTTAATCACAATAAAAAAAAATCAAATGTCATGTTTAAAATAATCTCGTTCTAGGTGTTTTGTGACTCTGCTATTTTATGGTTAACAGTATTGTATTGCAGAAGTTATTGGTAATTGAAAGGTCGGTTTATGATCAAAAATGTTGTTAAAAACTGAAAATTGGCTAGGGTACTAAATTATTTTACAGAAAATTTTTTATTTAGTTTTTTAGGCTTATTTTTATTAAGGCAAATAAATAAGACACAGTATTTGACATAATTACATAAACACTCCGCGCAAAATTTTGTTATAGCTTTTTTAACGTTTGAAATTTGGACACCTTAGCCCTCTTTATCGAAATTTTGTTTAAGATTGTTAGAGCCCACGGCTTTTCATACAATCTTGGTGGCGCTCAAATAGGTGGGGCGTTAAATAATCTTTCTAAAGGATATTTTCTTTTTTGTTTTAAAGATGTATCTCGCTTCCAATCTGGTCACATAACATGGACAATGTATGTGTCTACTAAAAGTATAAGTGGGTTAAATTTCAGTTATCATTTTGATTATCGGTTGTTAGAAAAACACAGACTTAAAAAAACATAGACAGACAGCTTAATTTTAATATGGTTAAAATATGTACAAAGTATTTATAAGGTATATAAAATTAAGCTTACTTACTTAAAAGCCAAAGATGTCTGGTTTTGAAATGGTCTGAAACTATGCTATTTTAGGATAGAAACATCAAAAATTAAATATTAAAATATCAAATGTAAAGCACTTAGGAACACGAGAGATACTAACCTCAAGGAGGCAACCTCAACCTACGCTTGCAAATGAGGCACTTTTTTACCGGAATATCTTTATAATGCCAAAATATTTTAATTTTATTGAATTTTATCGGCACTATGAAGTTTAATATCAGAAAAAACGCGCCCAAGGAATCATTGGTGCATATTTACTATAACTTAAACACATATAGTTAAAGACTTTTCACTGGCAAAAAAAAACACTGAGATTATATCCACAAATGTAATTATTATTTTATTATTATTATTTTTTTAAAATCTTTATGAAACTTAAGCCAGTGTGTTTTTTTTAATTTTGTAGCTAAGACCGATACGGATTTTTTAAATATTCTTAAAATTAAATCACTCAATTTTTTCTCAATACCCATTTTTTTACATTCTTGTTTTTAATTTCTATCAATACACATGGTTTCACTATTGTAAATTGCTTTAATCTTAATAAGCTTATATAATCGGTAATGTTTTGCGCGTGTTTTGTGTGTTAAAAAGTTATTTTCCTTCAAGTGAACTCGTAAACACTCACCATTATATGGTTGAACGCATAACAAAAGCGCGTTTTTTTGTAACCATTGAAGAATGTCACAATCATAGATATTCTAATTTTAGGTAGGCAAAAAAAAAATTGATTGACTCTCATCAACTAAAAATTGCGATCGAGCATAATAATTTTAGAACATGATACATCATAAATGATAAATTTTAATCGATCATTATAATTTTTTTGGTTATTTTAATCAAGAATATATAACACAAGAGAATGTCCGACTGTACACTAAATTTTTGACCAAAAGTTTGCGAGAAAAGTCGCACTTTTGAATTCGTGTGCGACTTTTCTAGCAAAAATCCGCCATTTTCTGCTAGTTTTTCCGCGCTGCGATTTTTAACACAGTGTTAGTTTTCTCGCAATGGGGACTGCGACTTCTTTCGCACTCTATGCTGCTTTATTCGCACTGCGATTATTTTCGCACTGCGAGCATGGCCGCGCAACAAAAAAAAAACAGACGCTGGTAGTCATTTTCAATGGAGTAAAACACTTCGAAACTTGTTTTATTTAATTTTAAAACATTGGAAAGTGATTTTATTTTATTAAAACTAAAAGTTTTAATATCTTAAGGTAAAAAAAACGACTTTTACTCATTTAAACACAAAATTTTCGCTCCGCTTGGTTTTTATTTTTTTTGTTGTGCAGCCCGACTCGCAGTGCGAAAATAATCGCAGTGCGAATAAAGCAGCATAGTGTGCGAAAGAAGTCGCAGTCCCCACTGCGAGAAAACTAACACTGTGTAAAAAATCGCAGCGCGGGAAAACTTGCAGAAAATGGCGGATTTTTGCGAGAAAAGTCGCACACGAATTCAAAAGTGCGACTTTTCTCGCAAAATTTTTGGTCAAAAATTTAGTGTACAGTCGGACATTCTCTTGTGTTATATATTCTTGTTTTAATGTACAAACGTTTTTGCCTACAAAAATATATGGGTTTTAAAACTGAAAAAGGTGAGATCAAACTCTTTCTTTGTTTGTAAAAACAGGCAATATGAATCTTGTCTGAATTTTTTGTTTAAACAAATGATAATATGTAGTAAATTTTGATAGTTTCCAGAAAATCGTATCTGCTAAATACTTTTTGCAAAATATCGATGGAAAAATATCTTCTTTGAACATTAAGTCATTCGGCACTTTTAAAACCTTTTTTGACTTTTAAAAGCTTTTCTTTCAAATTTTTTATGTTTTTTGGTTTGATTTAAGGATTTCATTTAGGTTAAGGAAAAATTTTTTTGTTATGAATTTAAAACAAGTTTGGTTTCGAAGAGGAATCATGTTTCTGAAAATATTTTCCAAAATGTATTTTTTTTAGCTTTTTTTTTAAATTTTATTTTGCCCATGTTAAAAATATCATGATAAAAAAGTAAAAAAATCATGCAGCGACAAATTTTGACTGGTATTTTTCGTCTAGAAATTATGGAAAATGAAAAGTCCCGATTATCGGAAAAAATTTTCATAAAGAAAAAAAATTAGATCAAATAATTACTTTTGTTTTTAAACTTTGCACATCTGTTAAAATAAAAACAGTTGAAACATTTAATTAGAAAAATTTGAAAAATAAAATTATTTTAAAAAACTTACCCTATCCATGCGCACCACTAATTGAACATTTATAATAGCTTTATTTACTGCTAAAACTTTTAAGAGTATGGATTTGAGGCTTTAAGACTAAACAAGGTCTTAGTTTTGCCTGGTGGTGACTGTAATCGGTTAGCAAAATGCAATTTGTAAATTAGATATTTTTGTTTATCTAGAATAAACTATCATTGATTGATTTATTGATTATGAATTAATTGATTGATTAGCCCAATTATAAGAATAATCTGCGTATTGCAATTCTCTGTTGTCTTTCTTTCCTATAGTAGATTATATTATTTATATTATTTGAATGTATGCATATGTATTGTTTATAAGAAAATTATAATTATAGGTCTCATATTTCAGACAATTAATTAATCAGATTTGGCGAAAACTAAATTTTGGGTCAAGGCCACTGATTGTTACAAAATGTAGGACTTGTAAAATAAAAATTCATAATCAGTCATAATCATATGACTGATTATGAATTTTTATTTTACAAGTCCTACATTTTGTAACAATCAGTGGCCTTGACCCAAAATTTAGTTTTCGCCAAATCTGATTAATTAATTGTCTGAAATATGAGACCAAAATATAAATTATAAAATTTTCTATAATAAAGAAAGACAAAAGGGTACGGTGTTTTGCAATACATTAGTTCTATAATTGGGCTAATTTTATCTTTTGTTATTTATTTAAGAATAATATGACGTAAAACCATGACTTTTAAAGTAATTAAATCCGTTTATCTTCAATTAATTGTTGATCTCCATAATATTTATAAAAATAATCTACTGTTGATTATACGATGAAAATTAAAGGGTTATTAGATAATTTTTTATGCAAATCAATTTATATATTGCTTTTAAATACTTTTTATTGCTTAAACCAGACATTGTTTTAAATTGCAGCGAATTAATTTAGACAAGAAGTGTAAAATTTGGATATTTTACGAAGTATTCGCGAACTGGAATGCGCGTGTTAACTTCTTCAGCCCTACTAATAGTAAGTTTATAATATCTTAATTACAATGTATTCACGCGATACCTGCACAGTTTTTTAGTATGCAAATTATATATGGACTTATCTATAGATTATCTATAGATTTATTATACAACAAATCGACCAGAAAATTTTCATATTAAACAAGGATATGCAAGTTTACGGCAGCTTTCGCAAAACAACCCATTTATTACATTTTATATTTATAATACAGTCCAGTAAAACATGTCCAATGTAAAAAATTTAACGCGCGTAAAACCATAACCTAAAACTGTTAAGGTTTAAAGGTTATAAAGGTGAAAAGAAGAGATTATAAAGGTAAAAGCTACAGATTATAAAGGTTATAAAAGTTTTTCATGCAACAAATAAAAGCGTTTCTAATTAGATTTCAAGGGTGCTTGGGTGTGTTTTAAAACTGAAAACTGCCGGATTTACAAGTGAAAAGTGACAAGTAACAATGCGTTTACAACGTGGTAACAAATGACAGTTTAACGGTGCAAACAGGCGCGGAACGCGTTGTCAGTAATCAGTTTTTATTCCGGTGTAAACTTGCCTTTATTTGTTTACCATCGCCCATACAGCTCTGTGCGTCAAGTTTAGTGTAATTTTAGACATCAGTTTTTCCTGAGTTAGGATCTAGGTTGAGTTTATTTATTGGTGTTTTTTTAAACGTTTTAATGATATTATTTTTATTTTATGGAATTAATTCTTGTGAAAAATATACGGTAGAAATAAAATTCTGTTCTGTTTCTAAATAGTTTTGTGGTTATGTTTTTTTGATAAAAGAAATAACGGCTTCAGGTCTAAAATGACTAGTTTTTATAAGTGAACTAAAAGATAAAGATGTCGATTTTTTGCATTTGTAAAAACATTTTTTTAAATAAAACTTAAATAAAATTTAAAATACTGTTTATAAGTTTTGAAAGGCTGAGGTTGTTTTTTACCTGTATTTAAGTTTATATTGTTTGCCAATTGGGAATTTGTTCTAAAACATACTACAGAATAGTTGCGTGCTTTCATTCTTCTTTTTTTGGTAAACTGATTCAAATGTATTTAATAGACACTTTGTAATTACAACGCCTTTTTTTAATGACTTTAAGTATAACAGAAAAATAAAGCTATAAATACACCCAGGAAAATAAAGCTTAATCACACGTACCATATAATTAGAAACTATGTTGCTGGAAATTTCTTTTTTTTTTTATAAGGGGTTATTCACAAAAATATTAGCGTACAATAACAAATATCAACAGTATTCTAATACTAATAGCAAAAATATATAATACTATATAATATTATATATTTTTGTTAATAGTATCACTACAATAACAATACCATATAGAATATTAAAAAAACAAAAAAACCATACAATATCACTTTATCACAGGTTTCGTGTACAATAAGATGAGCGGTTTACGCTACCATATGTCTATATCAAGAATTCATAAGAGAAGAGCATGTTCAACTGTGTGTTACACGTGTAACAATTTAATTATATATTAAGCACTACACATTGACACGTCAGGATTTTAAGGACCCTCAAAATGTCATATAGTATCTATGATCACGTCATATATGTTTTTCTCTGTGGGAATGGTTGTGGGAGGAGCTGTTTTAGCCAATCAGCGCTTGGGAAAAAATTGATCTCTAATGAATGAGAGATGTCCATTGTTTTTTCCTAAGCGCTAATTGGCCTAAAGTGATTCTAAAAAGCATAACTCTATGAAGATATTAAACACTGAACAACTTCTGTTTAAATGGGAGGGATTTGACCATCGTAAATATTCTTATCAAAATATCCCGTCCATGATCGCTTTTCCCCCGGATATCACGATAAAACCTTCGTACTAGCACGGTGAAATTTTCCTTTCATGATATTATATCTTTGTCTAACCATTGTGGCAAGTAAAACTTGTTCACCGCGGTAAATTCTACGTATTACCTAGGTTGTACCTATGGAGTACGTAAAAACTCTGTAGACATATTGCACAAAATTTGCAAATCGCTATAGTACATCTTTCGTCATTTCAATTTGCTCGCTCACTGTGCACTAATTGCGCAGAAAAAATTGCGTATCACTTGTGTACGACCTAGGTGATACGTAGAGTTCACTGCGGTGAAGTTTACATGCTACAATGGTCAGACGAAAATACCAGCAGCGCGTGAAACGAAAGTTTCACTGCGGTGGTAGAAGGTTTCACAAGGGTAACCGGGGAAAAGTGCAAACTATCAACGGGTAAAAATTTTAAAGTAAACACAGAAGATAGTGCAAATTTCGCATTCTTTCTTCTAGAAAAGCTCTCTTTATTCTGATTAATTTTTTGAAATCGTTTCAGGTGGGACTATCGGCGTTAAAATTCGATCCAGCCGACTCCGCGATCGTAGGCAGGCCGGGATTTATCCGTCCCCCTTACTTCAGTACAATATTAAATAAACTGTTCGGCCCTCCTGCGGGGAAAAGAGCCGCCGGACTGCGAAAATCGGCGGAAAAATTTTCCGGCCAATTTTCGGAAGGCGATAAGTTTTCGGGAATCCGGAACGATCGAATCTGGATTCGGCAAAATCCGACTTCGGAGGAGGTTTCCCCGAGCTCCGGAGCTACCGATCTACGGCGGACCGACCACCGACTCTCGAACGAAAACAGCAAGGAGAGAAGATCGTCGGAGGAAAACTGGTCGTCGGAAGCGGGTGAAAGTAATCAACGGAGAGGGAAGAAGCAATGCTTCGGACTCGTATGCAATACGAACCCGGCGAAATTAAAGTCGGCGGAGAGAAAGTTGTCGTCGAAATCGGGAAAAAATAATCATCGGCGAAAAGCGAAAAAGCAATGCTTCGGACTCGTATGCAACACCAAGGAAAAAAATTCCTCAAACTTAGTTAAAAATGACGAACGAAGAAAGAAATGCTACGGACTTGTTTGCAACACCAATACGACGAAAGCCGTGTGAATTGCTCTCAAATCGGCTCGAAAGAATTTTTGTTTTAAAGTTTGGAATAACACCTTTTTTTTTAAATTGCACGTAATGTGAAATTTCCCTTTTTTTTGAAATTTTTGTTAAAATTATCATTATTATTGTATAAGCAGCGTACTAATAGTTTATAATTTCAAAAAGACGTGATTAAAGTTGAAAAATTTCACGTATAAAACACATACGCAAAAGCAATAATTACAGGAATTACTAAAATTACAATTACAATGGGGGAAAAAGAAAGATTGTTATACTATAAGCAAACCTTATTTTATTCAAATAATTTGAAAGTTTAATGAATGTGGCTCATATTGATTATTTAAACAAAAATTGAAGCTGTTAAAATTTAGATTTTGTTTTGTTTATTGTGCAATAAAACTTGGGAAAGACTGATAGATCTGCAAGTTATCGGCAAGTTTGTTAGGTTTTGGATGTTTAAACGCTGTTTAAACCGCGCAAGTGTTCAATCTTTACCATACATTTAGAAACTATTGTTTTGAGAAGTATGCAGTCTGTTAATTTAGTGTGTTCAAATGAAAATTAAAACAGCTAAATTTAAACTATGTAAAAAAACGTTCATTAAAAAATGTAATTGAAAAATAAATAAATAAATAAATAAAACATAATTAAATAATTAAAAATGTAAGGTCTGCCCGTCCCGCAGCTTGCGTGTGATTCTGGCGTGCGTGATTAAATAATTAAAAATACGGCGTGTGATTCTGGCGCAGTAGCAGATTTTACATCTTGTATACTGAAGGTCCCTGGATTAAGTCCCGGCTGAGGCCACACTGCATTGTGATAATATTCTTTGTTAATATTGTTATATGTAGTATTTGGTTGCGCAATTAGTGCTGAGTAACATCGGCCTTGCGTATCCTGCTTTATGCGAAATAAATAAACCTTTTTTAGTCGGCAAAGAAGTAGGATGTCAGGAAAATACAAAAGGAAAGTAGGTTTTTATTGTAATTTTTACTGCACCGATTTTTTTAGCTGACATAATATAACTGTTTCATAAAACTAATGTTTTTAACACGGTTAGTTTTTAATTTTCAAATTTAAATTTAATATGTACACATTTTTTCATAACTTATTTGTAATGCCGGTTATATGTAAATTGCATTTTCTGAAATAGTAATATTTTTTTTTAATGTGGTAAAGCTCAATGATTGTGTTGTTTTCTCTGTGTAAATAAATTTTTAGCTGACGTATAGTTTAAAAATTTATCAAAATCATCAATAAAACTGGTTATGCAACGAGCAGTTTTTGCATTTTTTTAAAACTAATAAGGTCTAGAAAATACGTTCGCAATCGTATTTACCCGTGACTTGTCGACAGTCAAAGTACGTTCGCGATTTTCTGGGCGCCCGCTTTTCTTTGCTTACCTCGCGTTGTCAACTCTTTTAAGGTGAGCGTTGGTTCAATGTGAAATTCTCAAATATTATTGTAACAAAGACAAGAACCGTAAAAACCCCAAGAAAAAAACGAAATAGCGTTTGGTGTGCGATACGCGTCCATTACGCGTGCCCTTGCCCGCCTTGCCTGCCTTGCCCGCCTTGCCCGCCTTGCCCGGATGTGATAAGCAGGCTGTAACTAACTATGGTTAACTCCAATAAACAGTACGTTGAGAGACTGTGGTTGACAGACGGAAAACGTGTGGTTCGAATCCTACATGGTTGTCAGACTGGAAAGCTGTGCATTCCCATTTTTGTGGGGGGGCTGTTATAACTCGTCGTAATAATGTTTTAAAAATATGGCACCTTATAAATACGAGCTATGAAAAAAAGCTTGGCGCGTGATGATTTCTATGTCTATGAGATTTTAAGAATGAAAAAATACTAGTTTTTTAGCCAAAAATAGCTAATTTTTTTGCATTTTTTGCCAAAAACTCGATTTATTCAGCCTCATATTTCTGGAAATCACATTTGCTTGCTGATACAACCCTAAATTTGTATCCAGTGTTCGGTGGGCTTAGCTGGAGTAGTTTTTATCGATTATTGCAATTTGTATTGTGTGTATTGTGTTCATGTGTACTGTATGGACGGTTATAAAGACCAGTTCTTCTTTTGGATGGAATGCGTGACACATACGCCATGTGTTTTTCCGCTATTTCGAATGTGAAACTTGATGTACCAACTAAAATCAAAGGCGATTTGTCCTCCTTCACTTGTCCGTCCTGTGCTATAAGAGGATAGAACGCTCGAGTCGACTTCACAACTTACAGATCTGTATCGGCAGTACATAATGGCTGTTTAAATTTTTAAACGCCTTGGGCTTATTTCATAAAAATTGTTTGTAAATGTAAATTAATAACTTCATATTTTTCTTTTGTACTTCTAATTAAAACATAAGAATAAAGTTACATTCAGAATTAACAAAATTAAAATCTTAAAAATTCCGCAA
This sequence comes from Microlaimidae sp. YZB2_3, assembly GCA_030248175.1. Classification (NCBI taxonomy): domain Eukaryota; kingdom Metazoa; phylum Nematoda; class Chromadorea; order Desmodorida; family Microlaimidae; species Microlaimidae sp. YZB2_3. The sequence goes on along the minus strand of JASAMX010011503.1, from coordinate 664 downwards.
ATTCCAGTTACGTAAGTGTTGTTTAATTATTAAAATAAGGAAATTTTAAAAATAATAAATTTAATAAGGAAACTTGATCTCGTAATGGCGTTTTCCCCCGTTACAACAGTGAAATCTTCGTACGACAAAGGTGAAACCTTTGTCTCACTGTGGTGGTATTTTGGTATGAACAATGTCGTATAGGTAAATCTTACCGTAGTAAACTCAACGCATGACCTAAGTCAAATTTAGGTCATACATAACTTTTTGTGCATGATTAGTGCCCAGTGAGCGAGCAAATTGAAATTTTTAAAGCTGTACGGTAGCAATATGCAAAGTTTTTCAACATGAAACATCCTATGTAATACACCGTATCCGTGAAAAAAATCTGCTTATTGCTACCGTACAGCTTAACCATTCCAATTTGCTCTTTCACTGGACACTAATCGCGCACAAAAATTATGTACGATCTTATCCCGACCTGGCCATAGGAAGGTTCCAGTGTTGTAACCGCAGAAAAAGCAATCACAGAAACGGGTTGGGTTAAATGTGTTCAAAAAGTTTACAAAAATTATGAAACAAAAGTAGTTTAATTAAAAATTAAGCGACTTTAATAGTAAAAATTAGCTATTTTATTTTCTGCTGGCAGTAAGCTTTTACGCAAAGTTTTTTAAAGAGAATATTA
>JASAMX010011502.1:0-22334 GCA_030248175.1 Microlaimidae sp. YZB2_3 | reverse complement strand
TATTGCTCCCAAGTAAAAAAATACTAAAATAATAAAATAAGGCAGTGAGAAACCGAGTTTATTGTTGTGAATATCATATCATAAATATATTATATAATGATATTTACTATAGTGTTGTAAAAAGTAATGATTGTCAATTATTTTAAAGAAAAGAAAAAGTATTTTGAAAATTTTTACCTAAGTAAAATAAGGGTAAAAGTAATTTGTGATTTTTTAATTTAAAGTAAAATAAAAAGTAAAAGTAATGGTCAAAATTTTATTTAATTAAATAAAAGTAAAAGTAAGACCTATTTTTTTAAGTAAAAGAAGAGTAAAAGTATAATAAAAGTAATTTTTAAACAAAGCAAAACACCGGTTTTTAGAGCTTCAGAGCTGCGTCCCAAAGGTTTTTGCTAATTTTATGTATAAATTTTTATTTTAAAAGAATTTTTTGGTCTAAATAAATGGTGTTTGGCTTGTTTAAAATTTTTTTTCGACACTCATTTTCCAACAAGCTGCTAGGGAATCGAGTGGTTGAAATTACTTAAATTATACTTAAATTAATATAAGTATTTGCAGGAAAAAATCCGAGTAAGAGTAAAAGTAAAAGTAATTGAAATTTTAAAAGTCGAGTAAGATTAAAAGTAAAAGTAATTAAAATTTTAAAAGTCGAGTAAGAGTAAAAAGTAAAAGTATTCCAAAATCCCTCACTTTTATTAGTTTAGTAAAAGTAACTTTTTACAACACTAATTCACTACAATAAACTATGTTTCTTACTGCCTTATTTTTATCATATGACTACTTTTCCCGAAAGGAGTTACTATTAAAAATAATAAAAATTGTTTAAAAAAAAAAGGAATAATTGCAATGAAAATTCAAATGTAGAAGAAGATCCTAAAGATTTTGCATATGAAAGGAAAAGAAGACGGGATAAAAAAAGCACCAAAAAAGTTCAAAAATATCTTAATAAGTATAATTTTTTAACAAAAAACATATAAAAAAGTAAAACATAATAGTAAAAAATTGAATGGATTGAATAATGATTTATAAACTCACTAATAAAACGTATCTGTCTCAATTTGGCTCTTTTATTTTACCATTAAAAAATGGTTACACGAGAAAGTAATATTTTTTCTTTCACTCAGCATATCAATTTTTATACAGCGATAAAATAGTCAGATTGGAATGGAATATACGTTTTTTTTAATAAATTCATATTCCATAATGCAATCAATTATATATTATAGTTTACTCTTTATATTTTTTGTTCAAAAATTATTTCTTAAAATAAAGTTTTTGGTATCTTTGGGTATTAACCATGACACCCATTTGATTGAACTAAACCTTTAAAGAAAGACATACAACGATTTTTATAAACTCATTGGCCCACGTCAGGACTTTAAGAACCATCAGAATGACATATAGTATTTGTGATAAGGTCATATATGTTTGGCTCTGTGGGAATGGTTGTGGGAGGAGCAGTTTTAGCCAATTAGCGCTTCGCAGAAAATTGATCTCCAATGAATAAGATATGTCCATTTTTTTTTCTAAACGCTAATTAGATAAAAGTGATTCTGTAACGTTGTAACTCTTTGAAGATATTTAACACCGAACAACTTTAAACGTTTAAATGAGAGGGTTATGACCATCGTGGCTGGCAATAAGTTTCTAAACGTTATATCAACACTGTTGCTATGATAGAGTTTGTGTCTAAAGGACAATTCAAAGAACAAAATACACATTAAAAATTCCAAAGGACCAAATTAAAAGGACAAAGCCCAAAGGGAAAAGTCCAAAGAACATTTTTCACAAGTCAAAAGTGTTTTTTGGACAATTTAAAGGTGCCCTTTGAAAAGCGAAAACAAAGTTAAAATTTTTCAACACTTGCAACTTTGGACTGTTCTTCGGACAGTATAACGAAGCGTTTATAGTTTGTTCAAAACCAAAGGACAATCTTTTAAAATTATCCGAAGAGCATCATTGGATTGTCCAAAGGGTAATTTTGGTTTGTCCAAAAAACCTTTGGATTTGTCTTTGGACAAAGTATGATATTTTTAAAAATTTCCTTTGGTCTTTTTCTTTTGGACATTTTTTTTGTTCTTTGGACGCCTTGGACGAAGTAGGAACCGCTTTAAAACAATATTGTTGTTACACCAATTTTGGTCAAATCTTTTAAACATTTTCAATGGTTTAAAATTATAAAGAAATTAGTTTGGCCTGAGTTTTTACAGAATATACAATAATTATCTTATGGCCGACCTAGATCTCATAAAAATTTATTAATGAAAAAGAAAAAAATTTGATTAAAATTTGTCTATACCTTAGTGTGTATCTATCCAATTTATATCTGTTTAAAACAGGTTTTAACTAGTCTATACAAAAATGATGCGGACTGGCGACAAAACTCGAACTTTAAAATGTTATATATCCATAACGGAGTTTAGAATATGTGCGGGACATATATGGGAGCATAGCTTAGACTCTTAGCTATCTTTTGAAAAGGTTAGAAAAAAATATTTTTTTATGACGTCATCAATACAGCCGATGCGGTGAAAAAAACCCGGTCCTAAAAAAAACTAAAAATTTTTATTAGTACGAGATAAGAAACGCCGTTTGGTATGCTGTTAAAACATACTTTTCTGAGTTTTTTCTGAAATTTTGAGCAAAATCGGCTCGTTCAATTTTTTTTATGATGCGTTAAATGCGCTCGGTTTTCGCGATTTTGCGCCAAATTTGACAAATTTCGCTAATACACTGTCGGAATTATAATTTTATTTTTGCTTCCTACTCAAAATGTGTACGATATTGATCATATTGTTAAATATTGAATGTCCGCAAATTTTTTATTGTTCCTACACAATAAAAATTTTTTTGGGTATGGCCCCGAAAATTTTTTTTGGGTTCCAATAAAAATGACCTTTTTTGTTTTTTATGTTTTGTTTACAAAACTGCCAAAAATGTATTCTAGGCGCCACAAGCAATCTTTTAAGCATTCGTTTGTGCAAAAAAACGCATTATTGAGCTTATAATAAGCCTATGAACTTTGGGTTGGGCCAATTCGGCATTTTTGGTGATATTATTGGTTAATGCACGCCACAAGACGTGTGCAGAATAAAAATTTTGACAAAAACACCAAGTAAACCAATGAAATTCTATGATTTCGTATTAACTTTATAACCATATAATATAACCAATCATTTGCCCATCATCGGTTACATATGTATACCAAATTTCATGCTTATTCTGGAGTCTGGAGTTATTCATGTTTTTTTCACGCGGTGGCGCTTCACGGCGCAGCGCTTTGCGCCGCATCAAAATTATTATGACCAATCGATAGCGCCATAGCCATTACATATGTACACAAAATTTGATGTCTAATAGTTATGTTAATCTAAAGTTATAGCTGATTCAATGTGCATAAATGACATTATTTAGTAGTGGTAGGAGTAACTGTGGAAACCCGAAACACTGGAGCCAGAACCGGAATTTAGATTTTTTAAAAATCCAGAACAGGAACCGGAACCAGAATTTCAAATTTATTAAAACTGGAATCAGGTCCAGAATGTACTAAAAAAATCAGAAATCGGAACCAGAATCTGGAACACTAAAAAAACCTTAAAAATGACTATTTTTTTAAATTTCTCCTTAAAAACACTCAAAAACCATGAATATATATGTAGCCTTTAAAATATTAAATTATCAGAGGTTAAACTTACTTAATTTGTTGTAAGATGTACAACTAAAATAGTACAGCTGAACTATGTAGTTGGGTGTATGTATCAATTTAAGTGAAGCATTAGTAGTCTTTTTACAATTGTTGCAGGGTTTCATTTGGGGGGGATTTCGGTTGAGCCCTCCCCCTCTCAATTTTTTTTTAGCCCCCCTCCCTCTAGTAATTGATGATGGGATATCAATTGGTTATAATAGTTTTGCTGTGGTGTGAAACGTTGCCACATACCTAATGCGCCGCTGCGTGGAAATCAGCTATAAATTTCACGCTTGACGCTCCATAAAAACAAATATCACCAATCGATAGCCCATCATCAGTTACACATGTCTAAAAAATTTCATGTTAATTAATCTATTTAATCTAAGCTGATTTGTCCACGCAGTGGCACATAGTCTGTGGCGGCGCTTCACGCCACAGCAAAAATAAAATTATCAATTGATAGCTCTTTATTATATACATATTTCTACTAAATTTCATGTTTATTACTCTATTTAATCGCAAGTTATAGGGGATTTCTTAACCCGTTCCCGTGAAGGCCTTTCCCCCCCCCCTCGCTACAACTGTGAAACCTTCCTACAACAAAGGTAAAACCTTCGTCTCACAGTGGTGGTACAGTCCCGGTCGCGTTGAGGGTCAATTTTAAACGCCCATTTCTGGGCCAGTTTTCAAAACTTTCGCAACGATAAGACGCGTTGATAACGTTTCCTACGATTTTCCTAGGTACGTTGGCTCTTATTATATCGCGACTGGCCTATAGAAACATAGGAAAGTGCGCATGATTTAACACTTCCAACGCCGTAAACACGTTTCTGGCTCCATGGTCCAAAGTAAATACACCTGGTAAAAGTTACGGCAAAAGGTTCCGGAACTGAATATGCGCGGGCGTAAACGCAACCAATGCCGTAAACGGGTTTTAAGACGCTGGGTGACATATTACGGCAAAAAGGTGCGAAAATTGAATACGCGTGGAACACACCTTAAAAACCCGCAGCTCCGGAGCTGGGCAAAAAAAAACAGCTCCAGATTAAAAAAAATGGGAGCATTATAAACCAACAAGTTTAAAAATTTTAACCAGAATAAATTAATATACTCGATATTAATTTTATGTTCTTTATTTTATGACGACTGTTATTTAAAGAAAACTTTTATATTCCACATTAGTTTACATACATTTGTTATAAAACATTGCAATCAAAATAACACATTAAGAAAACACAGTTAAATCTTATAATAATTTTATCATTAATTTTATCAAACGTAAGCTTAGCAAATATAATAAGTGCGTAAAAAAATCTTAAATCTTGATAGAAATTTAATCTACTATTGCTAAACCCACGCAAACTTAAAAAATATAATTATACATATAAATATATTATGCAAATAAATTATAAATATTACGTAAATAAGTTATTTATATAAAATATGGATATAATTATTTATATAGATCATATCAATTTAAACTAAGTTTATTTGTTCGCTTAACTTACGCTTTTTTGTAATCAAATCATAAATCTAAATCAAACCAGTTTTAATTTACAAAACGTAAAAAATAGCTTTTAGTACAGGTTTTAATTTTAGTTTTAGCTTTTAGTATATTGTTTTTAGTACCGGTTCTTCGTTATTTTCAATTAGTAATTAATATTTCAACTTTCGTTCCAAAATCGTTAAGACTTATCCTACTGACAAAAGTAACTAAAAATACAGTTTTTCGTAAAAAAGTCAATTCATTATTTTAAATTATTAAGAGTGTTAACAATATTTTTGAAATATTTATGTTAAAATCTAACTCGTTTGGCATCAGTTAAAGCACTATCTTCGAGGAACTGTCAAACAATTAAATCAGGCAGAGCTTTACGCAAAAATAAAGAAATTTTGGTCCGAAAAAATGACTATAATGCAGTGTCAAAAATGCATCGACATGTGTACAATGTTGTTCCTAAGGTCATTAAAGCAAATAGGGGGCCTACTGGGCTTTAAAATATCAAAAATATAACACTTATTATATGACAAAACTTGCATTACTATTAATAATATTTAAATTCAGCAGTGTAATTTTCTGTGTAATATCTACACAATCAGTAGTCCCCTTGCAGCTACGCCTGCATTAATTTGTATTACAAAATTTATTTTAAAACGACAAACGTTTTATATTTTTTTCGATTCAATTCTAAAATTTCGGTTTTTTTATAAATTTTTTTACATTTTACATACATGCAAAGATTGTAAATTACATGAGTTTATTATTTTTATTGGATAGTTTTTAAATTAATTATAACTGTACACGATATAGGATTGGGCTCAAATAGTTATTTTTCATTTTTGTAAATTAAGACCGATTCAGATTTTTATTTTTTTGTTTACAAAACAGCGTGATTTAAACAAACAAAATATACTTATTTTGAATTTGATTTATTAGAAAAATTTACCCATATTTTATATAAAAAACTTATTTGCATAATTATTTGCATAACATTATCATATTCATACGTATATTTTTGCAATTTTGCGCAGGTTTAGCAACAATAGATTAAATTTCTACCAAGATTTAAGATTTTTTGCGAACTTATTATATTTGCTAAGCTTACGTTTTATTTATTATGTAACAAATAATGATATAATTAAACTGTTTTCTTAATGTGTTTTTTTCATTTGAATGTTTTGTCACAAATGTATGTAAACCAGTGTGGAATATAAAAATTTGCTTTAAATAACAGTCGTCATAATATACAAAACATATAAAATTAATATCGACTATATTATTAATTTATTCTGGTTAAAATAAAACTTGTTGGTGTATAATGCTCCCAGTTTTTGCATCCGGAGCTGTTTTTTTGCCCAATGCCGGAGCTGCGGGTTTTAAAAGTATTGTAACCCACGCACGCGTATTCAATTTTCGCACTTTTTTGCCCTAATATGTCACAAACGGTCTTCCCACTAGCCAAAGCCGGTTTGCGGCATTAGATGCGTTTAGGCCGGCGCATATTCAGTCCCGGGACCTTTTTGCCGTAACTTTTACCAGGTGTATTTACTTTCCGACCATGCAGCCAGAAACGCGTTTAGGGCGTTGAAAGTGTTAAGTCCTGCGCACTTTCAGATGTCACTATAGGTCAGTCGCGATATAATAAGAGCCCAAAGACCTTCCAAAATCATAGGAAACGTCAGCAACGCGTCTAATCGTTGCGAAAGTTTTGAAAACGGGCCGAGAAATGGGCGTTTAAAATTGACCCTCAACGCGACCGCGACTGTATGCTCCTATGACAATGCCTACAAATCATACATAAGACCTATAATTGAATACTGCACTCCAGTGTGGTCGCCTTATCTTTTAAAAGATATTGATCTAATAGAAAGCGTTCAAAGAAAATTTACCAAACGCCTTTTTCGAAAATGTGGGTTAAACTCAAATTTAAGCTATATTGAACGTATGAAAACCCTAAAACTTAAGTCTTTGGAAGAAAGAAGAATTCATTTTGACCTAAAATTTTGTTTCTCTATCATTAAAAAACTTAACGATCTAGCTTTTGAAAATTTTTTTAGTTGGGCATACTATAAAGGGAAAAATGATCATCATTTGAAATTAACAAATCAAATTGCTAAAAAAGACGCCTTTTTTCACTTTTTTTCCTGTAGAGTGATCAAATATTGGAACACATTACCCCAAGCAGTTGTTAATTCAAAAAACTTAAATCTATTTAAAACTAGATTAAATGATGTAAATTTTCAACTTTTTTTAAAGTTTAATAGACACATTTAACGAAGCCCCAGGGCTCTATGTGTTTCTTCCCTTTATTCATTTTTCTTTATTTTTCTAACAAATATTTATTGATGTATCACATTGTGTTTTGTTGTGATTTCATTTTTTTATGTACAAAATATTCTAGTTTGTAAATTTGTAAATGAATAAAGGAATAATTATTATTATTATTATATGTAAACATTACCGCGGTAAGTTCTTCCACGAAATAGGTTTTACTTCCGTCATACATAATTTTTTTTGCGCGATTAATGCCCAGTGAGCAAGCAAATTGAAATGGTTAAAGCCCTACTGTAGCAATATGCAAATTTTTGCAACATAAAATATCCGGCTCCATGTAATAATACCAAAAATATATAATAAAGGAAAAATGAGACACTTAGAACAAACTGCTTGTAAAAAAAGGTCCCATTTAAATGGGACCTGGTCCCATTTAAATGGGACCTGGTCCCATTTAAATGGGACCTTTTGATTTTGGTCCCATTTAAGGTGGAACACTACAGTGAAAACCGCACAAACTTTGTACAGTCGCTATTCATTACAACTGTAACCAATTTTTATAAACTGCATACTGTATTAATCCTCATGTCCTGAACATCATTTTTTATATTTGATGAAACATTAAAATTAAAAATAAGCTGTGGGAATGGTCCACAAAGGGGATTCCGACGAATCGCAGGTTTTTTTCACAAAATGACATATAAAATTTTTTTGTGCGTGTCGATTTTAAAAATTTTTTTGTACGTAATTAGAAGACGAGTAGATAAAACTTTCCTGTTGTTTTCAGCAAAATCGTATAGAAATAACCCGAGAAAACCCGACATTTTAAAGAGTTTTTTGAGAAAATTTTATTAACTTTGGAGCCCAGATTTTTAAATAAACAACGCCAATGTTTCTAACTCGTTGAGTTCTCCATTTTTATATATAATTTGTTAAAATCGGTTTGTAAACAAATTTTTATAATTTTGCAACGGATGAATCTGATTTGACGTCGGGAAACTACATTTTGAAACATTCGTTTAAAAGTACTTTTTAACAAAGGTATCCAAGATGAGCAGTAGCCGAGTGGTTAGAGCGTAGGACTAAGCATGCAGAAGGTATAGGTTCAAATCCCCCTGGGAGTTATTTTTAACACCAAAAAAATTTTAATTTTAATTTTAATTTTTAATTTTTTTAACTTTTTAATTAAAAAAAAATGTACATTATTCAATACTGTATTCAACCCAGAGTACGTACTTTAAGGTGGTTTTGAAGTAAAACCGGGGTAGAGTCAGAGTGTCCTTCCTAGGGGAGGTCGCAACCCACCCTAGCGCCCCCTCGGGAGTCAAATCAAAAAACGAAGTTCGGATTCGTAATCAGGACCCCCGAAAACCCACGAGTGGTTGTTTTTGAAAAAATCAAAGAAATTTTTGGAACTGTAGTGTTCTACCTTAAATGGGATCCCATTTAAATAAGTCTTTTTTAAATGGGATCCCATTTAAATGGGATCCCATTTAAATAGGTCCCATTTAAATGGGACTTATTTAAATGGGATCCCATTTAAATGGGATCCCATTTTACGCACCATATTGATTTTTTATTTTTACAAGATAGTAAAATGACAAAATACAGAATTACAAAACAAAATACAAACAGAAAATATAAGTGTTTGTCATTCAAAAACAGAACATTAATGAAAGTTTTTAGCAAAGAAAATCACTTACAAACAATCAACACAAAGTGCATAAATAACTTTTATTCGTTTTTTAAATAGCCTAAAAATGATACCCCGCTTAAAAAACTGTTTTTAAAACAGTGCAAAATATTTGTTTTATTCTTTAATTGAGTCAATATTGCAATTCATTCAGGTCAGTTAGGTTTATATTTCCTATAAGAAAACTCAGAAGTAACTGTATCTATGATTTTATTTTTATTGTTTTTTAATTAAATATTCACCTTCTTTCTTGTTTAGTTTCAGAGAGGAACACATCTAATAAAAACTCTCAAAAAAAAACTATTAGTGGCTAACAAATATGTCACATGTACAGTACTTTCAAAGAACACACAATACCAGCAAAAACGTTTTTGCTCAAATGCTTTAAGGTGCTTATTCTTAGAAGGAATTTGACAAAACTTCTTCCTGCCAATTTACTTCTCCACTTTTAACAACCCCTTTTCTGAGCAGGAGCAAATTAGTCCTGGCGCCGCACCAACCATTATTAGAGAACGTGGGTAAATTTTGAAATTCATGTTCATATTCTTACTCTTCTTTATTTTATTCTTAGTATTATATTAACGTTCATATTTTAAAATCGATATTACTCAAACGCAATTGGTTGATTAAAATAATGTGGGCTCATTGGAATGAAGAAAAAAGAACGCAACTTTCTTAATAGCCACTTTTATTAAGGTCTCTGTTATTGATTTATTGATCAAAAAATAAATTAGCAAAATATATAAAAAAATGTTCTTCCTGCCCAATAAAGCCTTCCTGCAACAACAAAAAGTCTACAGTCTCAACAAACAGCAGACAGCCCGATAGCTGGCCTCAGTTGGTTTATTTTTTCAGGGCCGATCTAGTTCTATAAAGTGTCAGGAATTAAAAAAATAAAAACGAATTTTTGTTCTGTGTTTTTAGAACTGCTTAAAAACATTAATGGTACGTGTGGTGAGAGCTCCACAAAGCGACAAATTTTGGGACAACGGTTTAATCATTATTAGATAATATAGATTGGAAATTCAATTGTCATCCAATTTATTCTCTGTTTGTCCAATTTATTGTTGCCCCAACTGAATCTGATTTTCAAAACTTAAGCAGGAAAAGACTTAACATATACCCTGACGATATAGATTTACATTTACCGTTTTAACTATAAAAATGAATGTACAATGTCGGCAAAGTTTTGAACATGTAGTTTAAACATACATACGTATGTACGTATGTAAACATATGTAGCTTACGGTCCGGAGAATGTCATAAAGAGGTTGAAATTTAGAAAGAAATTTGCATGGACATCTTTAGCCTGGACAAATCATTTTCAAAAAAGGGGAAACCTATGGATTTTGGAAAGTGAATTTGAAGGTAAGTGAAGGAAAATGTTGTCTTTGAAACGGCTCGAACTTATTCATAAGAATAATGATCCAATGTGAAACCAAAATGTCATGTTTTTTGGTAAGATTAACATGGACATCTTAATGCTGGACAACGTTTTTCACTAAAAAGAGGAACGTCTTCCTTCGCAACCAGCAAAAGGATTGGGCTAAATCAGATATCATTGCAAAGTTTACAGACAGGGGAACGTCACAAAAGGGTTGAATTTTAAAAAAAATTGCATGGACATCTTTTGGCTGGACAACACATTTTCACAAAAACAGGGCACTATGGACTTTGAAAGTTGACAAAATTTTTATCATCAAATTGGTTCAAACTTATTGGTAAGAGTAATTCGTCAGTGTGAAACCAAAATATCATGTTTTTGGAAAAATGAAAACGGACATCTTTATGCTGGACAACGTTTTTTTACTAAGCAGAGGAATGACCTTTCTCCTTAACTTCAAAAAAGATTGGGCTAAATAAGATATTACTGCAAAGCTTGAATTTCAAGGAATGTCATAAAAGGGTTGAATTTTTCAAAAAATAAATAACAAGGGCATCTTTATGCTGGACAACGCATTTTCACCAAAAGGGAGGACCCTTCTCCTCAACCACAAAACGGATTGGGCTAAATGAGGTATCATTGCAAAGCTTACAGTCTGAAGAATGTCATAAATGGGTTAAAATTTTTAAATTAGTTAAAAATTAACACGGACATCTTTATGATGGACAACATATTTTCATCAAAAGAGGGAAAGACCTTTCTCCCCAGCTAAAATTAGAGTGGGTAACTGATGTATCACTGTAAAACTTACAGTCACGGGAAAGGCATAAAAGGGTTGAATTTTAAAAAAAAAATAGTAAATGAATATAAAAAATGCGGAAAAAATTATTTGTCAGCCGTGTTAGGTCAAAAAGCTATTGATTTTCATTTTATGAAGCATTTGAGCAAAAACGTTTTTGCTGGTATTGTGTCTTCTTTGAAAGTACTGTTCATGTGACATATTTGTTAGCCACTAATAGATTTTTTTTGAGAGTTTTTATTAGATGTGTTCCTCTCTGAAACTAAATAAGCAAAAAAGGTGAATATTTGATTAAAAAACAATAAAAATAAAATCTTAGATACAATTACTTCTTAGATTTTCTTATAGGAAATATAAACCTAACTGACCTGAATGAATTGCAATATTGACTTAATTAAGAATAAAACGAAGATTTTGCATTGTTTTAAAAACAGTTTTTAAGCCGGGTTCATTGTTAGGTTATTTAAAAAACGAATAAAAGTTATTTATGCACTTTGTGTTTATTGTTTGTATGCGATTTTTTTGCTAAAAACTTTCATTAATGTTCTGTTTTTCAATGACAAACACTTATACTTTCTGTTTGTATTTTTGTTTTGTAATTCTGTATTTTGTCATTTTACTGTCTTTTAAAACGAATAAAAGTTATTTATGCAGTTTGTGTTGATTGTTTGTAAGTGATGTTTTTGCTAAAAACTTTCATTAATGTTCTGTTTTTCAATGACAACACTTATATTTTCTGTTTGTATTTTTGTTTTGCAATTCTGTATTTTGTCATTTTACTGTCTTGTAAAAATAAAAAAATCAATATTGTGCGTAATTAAAAAACATCTATTTACGCATATCTGACCGCCTTTCACCGGAAAACAATAAAAAATGATGCGCTTAAAAACAAATTTTTTAATTGTGCACACAAGACTGCCGCTCAAGTAAAAACAATCTAAAATGATGCGTATTTATAAAAAAAATTGTTGTAATTTTTTTTATTCAGGGAACCCATTTAAATGGGATCCCATTATTTAAATGGGATCCCATTTAAATGGGATCCCATTATTTAAATGGGATCCCATTTAAATGGGTCTTAAATAGGTCTTATTTAAATGGGATCCCATTTGAATGGGATCCCATTTAAATGGGTCTTAAATAGGTCTTATTTAAATGGGATCCCATTTGAATGGGATCCCATTTAAATAGGTCCCATTTAAATGGGATCCCATTTAAATGGGACCAAAATCAAAAGGTCCCATTTAAATGGGACCAGGTCCCATTTAAATGGGACCTTTTTTTACAAGCAGTTTGTTCTATGTGTCTCATTTTTCTTTTATTATATATTTTTGATAATACCAGGTAGAATTCCTTCGACATTTGACTTTCTTACAAATAACATTCTGGTAAAAATATCATCTCGGGTAATTTGACAATCTGACGGATATACCTTCGGGCTTATTTTTCCTGAACCTAAGCAAAACCTAAAAACCAAGCTAAATTAATTGATGGTGAATTAGTCGAAGAGTGAAATTACCTGATGGTATTTTTACCAACATGTCATTTGTAAAAAGTTTTTTACCAAAGGTATTTTTACGCAGGAATAATTACTGGGAACAAAATATCATATGTAATACACTGTATCTGTGACTAAAATCTGCATATTGCCACCATACCGCTTTGGGGGGGGGGGTGTTATGGTGGTTTAGTTGTAACTTAAGGAAAAGGATTAGGGAATTAAGGTAATCTAATTAAGTATTTTTTTAGTTATAATAATATGAATATTCACTTACTGCAGTGGGAATATTCTAATAGTACAAAATATATAATATACGAAAATGTGAACTCTATATAAAAAGTAAGTAAAAGTATGATTATAATAAGCTCTCATTTAATGGTCTCTATTATAATAGCATGGCTAGTAGCATTTTAATTCGGCGAATTAAAGAGAGGAGATTATAATAGCATTTATTGATTTATTTCTTTCATATATATTACAGTGTATATTTAGGCGCCAGTGTTTGCGTGTCGTTACGCTGTCGGACATAATTAAGGCGGAGCGGTCTACTCAGTGTATATAAGTGAAATTAAATATAATGGCTATTATTGGCTTCTATTATTTTATTCGCAATTAAATGGCTCTATGATTATTGGGGTGTTTTTGATATTTTATCTATTTATTTCTTCTTCTTTTTTATATAGGAGTTGTTTTTTTGGTTATTTTATATCTTTGATAGTCTTTTTTTTTTTCGGTGAGGTTTATGTTTTGGGAGGTTGGTTTTTTGTGGTTTTGTTGTTTTTTTGTTTTTTTGAGTTTTATTTATTTTTTCTTTTTTATCTTTTTTTTTTGAGAGGCTATTTATTTGTTTTGTTTTGGGTTTTGTTTGGGTTGTTTGGTTAGTGTTTTTTGTTTTTTTGGGGGGGGGTGTGTTGGTTTTTTTTTTTTTTTTTTTCCAGAGAAAGAAAGCAAAATTCAAGCAATAAAAGCTGTTTTTAGTAAACAGCTAACTTAGCCAGTAGTTAAAAACTCCTGGATGTTCAGTCGGTTTTCAATATTGTCTTGTGTAATAAAAGAATTATTGCTTATATTTGTCTACAAATCAATTCGTTCCAAAAAAATTAATATCATTTTGTGCGGAAAATTTTTTTATGTCAAATTGCAAACTCTATTTTGTAAATTTACTTGTATTAGAATCAGAAATTCAAAATTTATATGTAAATTGGGATTCCTGGCAAATTGACTATATTTTTTCTTTCCTACAAACATTAATCCTACCTAGCCTGAGGGCTGTACTGTTTGTTTATTTTACTGTGTCTACTTTGTGGGATTGGGACGATTCGCTCCCGCCAATTTGCTCCTGGACAATTTGCTCCCGGGACAATTTGCTCCTAAACAATTCGCTCCCGAGACAATTTGCTCCTGGACAATACGCTCCCGGGACATACGCTCCCGGGACAATTCGCTCCTGGGAAAATTCGCTCCCAGGACAATTCGCTCCCGGGACAATTTGCTCCCAGGAGTTTTTATAAACGCATATCTTATCAAACCAACTTCATTAGGGACAATTCGCTCCACGGACATTTCACTCCCGGAAGTTTTTATAAACGCAAATCTTATCAAACCTACTTTATTAGGGACAATTCGCTCCCTGGAGAATTCGCTCCCTGCTCAATTCGCTACCGGCATTTTTAATAACCTCGATTCTTTTAAAATAATTCATTCAGACGAAATTAGCGATTTTTTTAGCTATTGTTTGTAAAAATTATGAGTAATTTATACAATGATTTAATTGTCATATAAACTAACCTGTATTTTGTTAGACTCACTTAAAAATAAATGAACATAACGGAATGCTTAGTTTTTGTGTATTATATTGTAATTATAAAAACAATGTTTATTATATCCATTTAACATAAGCAACGTTAAAAATATGAGTAACAACGCATAAAAATTTAAACAACGCATTAAAATTAACAATGAGATCATATGAATGCATTTAAATAAGTTATTTTATTTTATTTTATTATTTAATCATTCGTTCATCAAAACAGCCAACTTGCACCATATTAAAGTGATTTTAAAAATCAAACTATGAATTCATTCCGATGTAAACAAACATTAGTGGTGTTATCAGAATATTACATATGTTTAATTTATGGTTATCTGTATTTTTAACACTGAACAATTTTCTTTTAAATGGAAGGCTTTTGACTGTCGTGTTTTTTATTTATAGTTATCTGTATTTTTTTAATTTTATTAATTATTAGATATAAAACACAAGAAAATATAAAAATCCAAGAGCATCATTGTATTGCTAATTAAAACTAAACTTAAAAAAGGGCAGGAAAAAGAGACGATTTCTCCCTGAGCGTATGTTCAGAGTTTAGACAGTAAGGATGTTGACGAGTCTGAGAACTCCGTACTAACCCTCGGAAGTTTCAGTTTATTTCTGTGCTAACTTTATAAACAATTAAAGAGCAGTACCAGAAGATATTTGGTCAAATTTTATTTGGAACATTTTTTAAATTAAAAAAAATAGTCCTAAAAATGCGGATAAAATAATTTAAAGCATGTTTTGAAATTAAAAATTAAAAAAAACTAAGTGCTGCAGAGCCAGACAATGAACCCGATGGCGAATTGATGCATGCACATAACACGGTGGAAACTTACAAAACACAAATAATTTCTTTATTAATTATAATTATTTATATTATTTCTGCACCAAAGATTTAAAACCTTAAGAAATTGATAAAAAAGAGAATAATTATAACAATAGTGAAAAAACAAATATTTTAATCAATACAAATCTGATTTCAAGCACTCGGAAAGTTTATTTCATATAACATGTAAAACATGAAAGCTTCATTCACAAAATTTAAAAATTTTTAAACTTTCACAAACGTTTTCAAGATTTTCACTCAAAGTTTATCTCAAAATGTGTGAAACATTATGGCGTAATATGTTAATGTTGATATTTTGTTTTTTGCTTTGCTTTTTATTAAGATATTATTATCTATTATTGATATGTCTTCTTCAGGTTAGGCTGAAACAAAATATTGTATTAATTTAAAACAAAAAAGTTAAGCCTTTCTGAAACTTGGAGTTTATTTTTTTAAAAGTTATTTATATCCATAAATAAAAAAATCGACATTTTGAAACAGGTTTCATAAAAAATAAATTGCGTTGGCACCAACAAACTGTTAATGCAAAGTTTTTTAATAAATTCTTGATTATTGCTAGAATTAGTTTATATTTTAATACAACTTATTTTTCTCATTGTGAAAAATCTTTTGGAATATAGGGTAGCTGGCTTAATTTCGGCCACCTTTTTTATTTTTTTGGATAAGTTTTTCTGATTTTTCCAATCGACCCAAAATTTGGTCCAAAAATCGAACGACAGCTATTTTTGTTATTTCAGTACAAAATTTTAAAATTTCTGTTACACTTCAAGATCAGTGAAGGTTTAAACTTTTTTTAAAGTGGCCGAAATTAAGGCGCGAGCCATTAACTTCGGCCACCTAGAAAAAACTGGCTCTGAACAATGACGGCGATTAATTCAATGTACACAAAGGTCTCCGGAAGAAACGGAAATAATTCGTATACAACTGTGGTAAACTAATAAACATGAGTAAAAAACCATAGACAACTGCTTGTTTTAGAAAAATGTTGAAAAAAGAGCAAAATAATTAGTTTTCTAAACTTTTTATGCTAAATTTTTTAGTTCCAACGTTATATATCAATTACGCATTTTTTTCAATTTTTAAAGATTGCAAATTTATCCTTAGGTATTGTTCTTGATACATATAACTTAATTTTTTCCCGCTTGCAAACAAATCATTGTATAAATTACTCATCATTTTTACAAACAATAGCTAAAAAAAATCATTAATTTTCTCTAAATGAATTACTTTAAAAGAATTGAGTTTATTAAAAATGCCAGTAGCGAATTGGGCAGGGAGCGAATTCGCCAGGCTGCGAATTGTCCCTAATGAAGTAGGTTTGATAAGATTTGTGTTTATAAAAACTTCTGGGAGCGAATTGTCCTGGGAGCGAATTGTCCCAGGAGCGAAATGTCCCAGGAGCGAATTGTCCCGGGAGCAAATTGTCCAGGAGCAAATTGTCCTGGGAGCGAATTGTATGGGAGCAAAATGTCCCGGGAGCGAATTGTATGGGAGCGAAATGTCCCAGGAGCAAATTGTCTGGGAGCGAATTGGCGGGAGCGAATTGTCCCCAATTCCAACTTTGTTTATCTTTTTGTGTGCCAGCCCATCTTTACAGTCTGTTTACAATCAAAATGACAAACTGTGGGCTGTGCAAAAAGAAAAAAACCCATAAAGACAATGAGCCATTAGCAAATTTTTTTATAACTGAAGCGGGCCGGCTGGATATTCCATATTGCCACCTAATACCCTATATCAGCACTCTTGTTGATGTAGAATGTTAGTCAAGGCCCCACTCCTATGAGGGGATTTTAAGGAGCAGAAGTGAGTTTCAGATTTTTGTATGAGAATAATATATAATAATAATATTGAAAAGGAAATAACCAAAAAAACCAAATTGTAAACTAAGGTTAACTAAATAATAATATGATAGTTAGATAGCATAAAAGGATTAAAGAAATAGAGGCAAAAGGACATAAATATAAGTGTAAGTTGAGAGTAACATGATCTACCAAATGTAAAAGCACAATTTATTTTTCCTATCTCACATCTAGTCCCTAGGCCTACGTTTAGTCGGAATTCACCTTACCGTGGGAGGAATGCTTATCTTTTGGTTGCACAACAATGTATGAAAAGATAGGCTTTACCCTCCGGTTGTGGGCTAGGCCGCAATGGCCACACGGTAAGGGCCTGAGCCCCCTCAGCGCGGCAAGCCACCATGCACACAACACATGGTGTGGCAATTACCTCACCAAGGTGGCAATGGCGGTTTTGGTAAACCAAATCAACCACGACCTCCAAAGTGGCGTAATCCCCATTGTAGGTTATCGAGGGGGAAAAACTACTAAATCAATGATTAAATGTATTATTAGAAATAAAAAGGGAGAAAAAACACAGAGCCCATGGACTGCTTACATGTGTCTGTCAAACATAGTAAATTTATCAAACTATATTTTGTTGATTTCATTTTTAAAAATATTTAAACTTGCAGCTTTAACTGCTACTTCTGGAAGAAAATTCCAGTATTTGGCGGTTCTTGAAGCAAAATTGTACAGGCTAGTATTAATTAGTATAAATTAAAATCAATTAGTTTTTTTACAATGCTATACACCATAGTTAAGTCAAATTTAATGCGCCTAACTTCAAGTGGTTCTAAATTAAGTGTATTTAATCGGCTTATGTAACTATTTGAGAGTGAAAGACCACAGCTTGCAAATACTTGTTGCGTTAAATACCGCTGTACTTGCTCAATTTTATCAATATCTTTATATAAATAAGGTGACCAAACCTGGGAGCAATAATCCAGTATATGGCGGTTAAAAGACTTGAAAACGGTAACTAAAACAGATATCTTTTTGTCTGAAAGCAGTAAAAAAAGAATGTTAATTATTGATAACGCTTTTTTTCAAATAATACTGCAGTGTTATGTTTATTTTAGGTCAGAAGAAATTTGAACACCAAGGTCCCTAGTTTCCCCAGTCCAATTTAATATGTTATCACTAATGAAAATGGGTAGCTCTGGATTATTGTGACCAAAATAAAATATACTATATTTTTCTTCAGCTATTGTTAATTGCCATGTTTGTGACCAAGATATTAACTTGTTAATCGCACCTTGAAGACATTGGTTATTTTTTACCCTTGATCTAGAATAATAGAGTTTCGCATCATCAGCAAACAATTTGCATGTGACATCAAACTCTTTTAATTCTTCAGACAAGCCATTAATAAATAACACAAAAAGTAAGAGCTCTAAAACTGTTCTATAGGAACACCCGAGGT
Organism: Microlaimidae sp. YZB2_3; assembly: GCA_030248175.1. Taxonomy (NCBI): domain Eukaryota; kingdom Metazoa; phylum Nematoda; class Chromadorea; order Desmodorida; family Microlaimidae; species Microlaimidae sp. YZB2_3. The sequence continues at coordinate 3,570 of JASAMX010011502.1, read as the reverse complement.
GACCCTGCATTCCATGGAACTTGATTTACCTAATACTACCCTTTGGGTTCTATGACTTCAAGCATCCAACCAAGCAAATCATCCTCAATTCCGTAAGCCTGTAGTTTAGAAAGAAGTTTTGTATGGCATACAGAATTTAAAGCTTTACTAAAGTCTATGAACACTGTGTCAATTAAATATCCTTTTTCTATGGCATTGGCCCAGTCATTCATAGACTCCAGTAAAAAGAACAAGTTGAACGCTTTTTCAATAAGCCATGTTGACCTTTTGAAATAAGTCTATTAATCTCCAAATAGTGTAAAATTTGCTCACTTTACCTCATATTTAAGCAAACAAAGTTAAAACACTCATTTATAATGTATTTAAATCCATTTCAGACCGATTTTTATTTTAAGCAACACCAAATACATTAAATTTTAATAAAATTATTTGATTTATAAAAATAGAATGTCCAGGTTTTCAAAATAAATCTCCCTAATTCAACTGTAAAAACCCTAAAATAAAAAAAAACCACAAAAAACTCCATACAGAAAAGTCCATAATTCTTACATTGAAGCGGTTTAACTGCGCTACCTGTAGGAAGATTGTTAAAGCAGTTTAACTTCGCAGTTAAAATATTTTTATATAAATACAAATCAGTAGCGTATTTAAGGGGGGGCGGGGTGGGGTGGTTGCAACCACCCCCTTTTTTTGCCGCTTCCATACTTAGGGGGAGCCATTTTTGTAAGGGTCCCCGCTTTACTTTTTTTATTTTCAGGTTATAAAAATGTAGTGCATCCTAAATTCATAATATTAAACAATGTAAAAAATTGCCCCACTTTGCAAAAAGGTAAACTTTTTTTTTATTTGTTCAACCGCACTTTTTGCTTATAAGTACAAACCCTTTGCAGTCGCGCATATTTTTAAATAATTTAGCCAATTATTTATATAAAAAAATTTTTGCCTTCACCTCTGGTGTCTGGGGGGACACCCCCCACATCCCAACACCAACACTTTTCGTCAGCTTGGTGCTGCTACCACAGTAACAAACAAATTGATAAAGTTTTAGGTTATTGAAACTTATGTAAAACTATGACCATTTAATTCGCTGGACACGATTTTTAAACAGTTTTTAGTGTATATTTCCAAAAATTTTCGCCTCCGGCGGTTTGCGAATTACTCCCAAACCCCTTCGTCGTCCTCGACGTTCCGCGTCAGCTTAGTGCTGCTATTTACGTAATAAACATTTTGTGTAAGAGTTAGGTTATAAAAACAAAACTAGAACTCTAACCATAAGAATCGCTGGAGACAGTTTTTAAGCAGTTTTTAAGTGGATATTCAAAAAATGTTTGCCTCCAGACCCCCTGGCTGACGCTTTGCGTCGGTTTGGAGCTGCTACCACAGTAACAAACAAATCGTTAGAGCTTTAGGTTATCTAAACTTATGTAAAACGATGGCAATATGATTTGCTGGACACAATTTTTAAGCAGTTTTTAGTGTATATCTTCAAAAATTTTTACCTCCGGCGGTAGGGGCACCCCCAAACCCCCGGTTGACGCTCCACATCGACTTGGTGCTGCCATTTATGTAATAAACATTTTGTGCAAGAATCAGGTTATAAAAAAAGCAGAACTATAACCATAAGAATCGTTGGAGACAATTTTCAAGGAGTTTTTAAGTGCATATTTAAAAAATTGTCGTTTCTGGCGGCTGGGGGGACACCCCTCAGACCCCCCGGCCGGTGTCCTAGGATATTTTGACTCTCCGGGCTAAAATGACCCCCCGGTCAAAATAGCCTGGGCTAAAGTGACTCCCCTCGTAATATTGCGCGTCTTATAGAATGTTTAGGTTATTTGTGAACTGATTGTTAATTTTATTTGTGGACAGAAGAGCAGTTGCAAAAATTTACATATTTATTATTTTAACACTTATATTTCCCGTTATTTTTAGTTTTTAAACGTATTTAATGACAAAAATATATGTTTTACGCGTTTTGCTCATTTTGAGTTACGTTTTGTATATGGTTTTTTTAAAAAGTTTTCTTTCTAATGGATCCTATTGAATATCAATATATAGTTAATTACCTTTCTGAAAACGAAAAAGTAAAAACTTATGGTGTTTTAACTTAGCAGTATAAAAAAGTAAATGATTTAATATCGAAACTGTTTTTAAACTTAAGAAATCGCAAAATCTTTTCAAAATTTATTTTACAATGTCTTATCATTATTTGATTCGTTTTTTAATACATTTTTGTTTATAAACTTTACAGTTTAGATTTTAAGTTGTTAAATCATTTATTTAAACATTAGTGTATTCTGCTATTGAAACAAAATATTAGTTTTATCTGAGTTTTAAATTTTTCTTTTTAAAATAATTAAATCTTTTAAATATAAGAGGCTAAACCATATGCCTAAACCAGCCTTGAAGACACTTTTGCCTGATAAAAAATGTATATTTTAGAATTTAGCTGCAGACGAAGGAAGTTTTATCTGCGTCCTACTGGCCAAAAACTAGGTTTGAAGTAAGCAGCGATACCAATAGATATTATGTAGTGTTGCCTCCTTATCCTACACAACTAAAAGTTTTGTTTTTATTATGTTTGAATTATATCTGGCTGACGCTGAAAATTAGATTGCAGATATGAGGGGACCAATTAAAATTGTTCGGTAATGTCTTTTTCTAAAAAAAAAACAAATAAGAATCCAGAATTTTTTTAATTCCACATTTTCACAAAATATACAAAAATTAACCAACTTTAGCCTTTAAAAAATTTGCATTTAGGTTACAAATTAAGTAATTTGATAAATAATTATTAAAATACAGTTTTTAATCTTTGTTATTAATGGACTTTAGTGAAAAATTTTGAATTTTTTTATTGTTAAATGGTCGATTCAATACTGCAAATATCGCGGTCAGCTAGATTTTATTTGCCTATAGTATTTTTGTTTTAAATTTTTATGTTCAATTTACTCTGTGTTGTTATCTCAATTTGTTAGTTTGTTTTTTTTTTAATAAAATTTAGTATTAGAATATATTGAACATTTTGGGAACCAAAATTTTTAATTCAGAATTCGGCAATTTCAAAAAATCAAGCTTTTTAGTGCAAGAATGGCCAATAATTTGTATTTCAATACATTTTTTTGTCTACGAATCATTTATAAATGATTTATTTATTTTTTTATAATTTTTATTATAAGTGTTAAAAAAATAGTTGAAGAAGTTATATGGAACTATTCTTCAATAAAGGAAATTTAATGTTGCGATTAAAATTTTACCCAAGCGTTAGTTTTTTGAAAATTATAAAGAAAAATATGTGCAAAATTTTATAAAACAATAAATCAACAAAAAGATTTTAACAAAATCATAAGAAAAATTTATCCCGCTGGCGCTGTTCCGACAATGTTTAACTGCGTGACTCCTCAAAAGATTGTTTCATTACAGTATAACGATATGTATAGGGGGGGGGAGCTAAATATACCGGCCTATAAGCGGGCTAAACTGACCCGGGGGTCAGAATAGCCTGGGATATATACCGGGCTATTGACCCCCCCTCCGTCATTTTCCAGGGGAGTCAGAATATCCCGCGACACC
>JASAMX010011500.1:0-19681 GCA_030248175.1 Microlaimidae sp. YZB2_3 | reverse complement strand
TAGCTGATTAAAATTACTAAAACTTAACAACTTGAAACAAGCTAGAAAAAGAACATAGTCGCTTGTACTCGCAATAATTTAATTTTTTTACCTTTAACAAAAATAAAACAATTTTTTAATTTGAAAAAATGGTAATGAGGTTTTAAAAATGTTCTAACAATTTAAAATAAAAGGTGAGTTTTAAACTCTTCTGTATGTTTAGACCGAAAAATGTTAAATAGAAGCATGTAAGTGAAGTTCTAAAAAGGATGTTCTTTACAATAATATTTTTGAAGACTATCATATTTTAGATTTAGAGTTACATTTCTACAATTATCGACATATTTGATTTATTGTAATATAAAGAAATTTCGCTATTGTCAAATAATTTTTTATATGGGCATCCAACTTTGATTTTAGTTTTTTTTTAGCACGTTTTGGTTTTTTAATAAAAACATACTCCCCGTATAAAAATGCTTTAACTCCTGCTCTATTTGTAGAGCATTCTTTAAAAGTAATAAGAATGGTTAGTGGGATTAATATTGCTTTAAACTTGAATATACTTCTAATACTTACGTAAAGTGTATACTACTGTTGCAAAAAGTTACAATTGCTTTTACTTAAACAAATAAAAGTAACGAATTTTTTATTACTTTTACTTTTACTCGACACTTAACCCTTTGGGATTTTTTCGTCAAAAAACCGCTGCAAATTTGCAAAATGTATATTGCGTCAGTGCTGCAGTGTGTTAAACTCTTTGGCTCTCGACGATCGTTGACGAAGTTTAACATTGAGCAGCAGTGGCGTGGATTCCCTTCTGCGGATTTCCAGCGGAATGAATACCAAAGGGTTAAATTTTACTTACTTTTACTTTTACTCTTACTCATATTTTTTCCTACAAATACTTAAATTAATTTAAGTAAAATTTAAGTAATTTCAAAAGCGGAGTAGATTTCCTATGGGCTTGTTGTAAAATGAGTCTCGGAAGAAAGTTTTTTAAGCCGCTAACACATTAAACACCATTTACTTAGACTAAAAAATTTATTAAAATGAAAATTTATACATAAAAATAGCAAAACATTTTGTAACGGAGCTCTGGAGCTTTAAAAATTGACGTTTTGCTCCGTTGCACAATTACTTTTATTATAATTCCATTCTTGTTTTCACTTAAAAAATAGGTCTTACTTTTACTTTACTTAAATAAAATTTCGACCGTTACTTTCATTTTTACTTTATTTAAATTTAAATATTACGAATTACTTTTACTCTTACTTTACTTAAATTAAATTTTTTTAAAAGTACTTTTACTTTTTCTGCGAAAATTATCAAAAATCATCATTTTTATAACAGTAGTGTATATTAAATAAAATAAAAATTTAAGGTTTAAAAAAATCGAAATATTAAATTTTTTTTGTTCTGCTTAAAAAAAACTTCAGGTTTTTCTACTAACACAAGTGCTTAAATTCTAAAATGTGACTATTAATTACCTAAAACAAATAATTTACAGAAAAAAATTAGAATTTTCGAAAAAAACGATTAAAATTACAAATTCTACTAAATTTTTAGCTTGCCCCGGCCCCGGCAAAATTTTCCACCCCGGTCCCGACCCCGACCCGGCGAATCAAAATTTCGCTACCCCGGCCCCGGCATCAGCAATAATTCTGCGCCGGTCGATCCCTAGCGCGAACTATAATTAAAGAACGTGGGTAAATTTTGTCATGAATGTTTATTTTCTTCTTTATTTTTTATTTCAAAAAATATAATTGAATGTAATCATTGGTGGTGCCGGAGATTTAGGCTCACTTCACCGCGCCAACTATAATTAAAGAACGTGGGTAGATTTTGTCATTAATGTTCATCTTCTTCTTATTATTATTTTTTATTTCAAAATAATATAATTGAATTGTCAGTGGTACTAGAGCGCCACTGACTACACCTAACTATAATTAGACAACATGGGTAAATTTTGTAATTAAAATTTTTCTCCTTCTTCTTATTTTTTATTATTTTGTATTTTTATTATAAATATTGTGCAAATTAATGAAAAAGTTTATCTTTTGTGAGAGTTAATTTTTCTACATAATATTGATCCTAGTAATGGCAAGAATATATAATATACCGAAAAATGTTCAACTCCTATATAAAAAATTAAGTCAGAGTAAGAGTAGGCCATTATAATGAGCCTCTCCATTTAAATAGCACCCTCCATAATATTACCGTAGTAGCCATTTTAATTCGAACGAATATACCGTTGGTCCACGTCACTTTACACAAAATGCGCGCTCATCGCGCAAATGAAATAAAATGTTTTTATTGATCCGCGGGCGTTTGTGGAGGATCAAGTAGTAGGCGAACGGCATATTCGCCCGAATTAAAATGGCTATTATACCATTATTATTGAGGGTGCTATTTAAATGGAGAGGCTCATTATAATGGCCAAGAATATATAACCCAAAAGAATGTCCGACTGTACACTAAATTTTTGACCAAAATTTTGCAAGAAAAGTCGCACTTTGAAATCCGTGTGCAACTTTTCTCGCAAAAATCCGCCATTTTCTGTAGTTTTTCCGCGCTGCGATTTTTAACACAGTGTTAGTTTTCTTGCAGTGCAAACTACGACTTTTTTTGCACTCAATACTGCTTTATTCGCACTGCGATTATTTTAGCACTGCATTACAAGTCTAGCAGCACAACAAAAAAAAACGAAGCAAAAATTTTGTTTAAATGAGTAAAAATCGTTTTTTTAACGTTAAGATGTCAAAAATTTTTAGTTTTAATGAAATAAAATAACTTTCCAACGTTTTAAAATTAATTAAAACAAATTTTAAAGTGTTTCACTCCATTGAAAATGTCTACCAGCGCCTTTATTTTTTTTGTTGTGCAGCCAGACTCACAGAGCTAAAATAATCGCAGTGCGAATAAAGCAGTATTGAGTGCAAAAAAAGTCGCAGACCGCAATGTAAGAAAACTAACACTGTGTAAAAAATCCCAGCGCAAAAAAGATAGCAGAAAATGGCGGATTTTTCCTAGAAAAGTCGCACAAAAGTTTGCAAGTGCGACTTTTCTTGCAAAATTTTGGTCAAAAGCTTAGTGTATAATCGGACATTTTCTTGGGTTATATATTCTTGTAATAGCCTACTATGGCTTAATTTTTTCTATAGGAGTTGCACATTTTTCTGTAGGGTAGTGCATTTAATTTCGGCACTTTTCCCAATTGGGCATTTTTGATTTTGGACTATATCTTTGGTAATCCTGGACGGAATACGATGTTTGATAGCTCAAATGAGAGCTAATTATATGTAGATGACTGTCGTCAGCTTTTTATTTGTTATGTTATGATATTTTCATGTGAAATTGTGTAATTTACAAAAAATAAAATTGTTACTCGTTTTTAGAACATGGGCATTTCATGATTACGCAATAAATTGATTTAAAAATTAAACTGTCCTGGTAAAATTTAGTGTATTTTCCGAATTTTTAGTCCCCGTGGTTCTACGTTGCGTCTGTGGTGAGCAATCGTTATAAAATAAAATAGTGTAATTTCGGCACACATATTGCTGTAGGTAAAAACGGGTTGAATTAAGTGGTCGGGTTTAAATTCTAGTTATAAATAGTTAAAAGACAACGTTGAAATATGTAGGAGTCATAGCACTGCACTTAAACTTGATTAATGGGGTCCTTTTAAAAAGTGCCGAATTTAAATGCACTTTTTTCCCAAATTTTTCTCATTTTGATACCGTTTAGCATTTTAGCTTTAACTTTTTGCCAGTTACACGTTGAACAACAAGTAAAAGCCTAAATTAAAGAAAACTGTCTGGAGATAATGATAGGTTTTTAAATTTTTGAAAATGATGATTTTTTGACTGAGAAACAATCGATTGTTTGTAAAGTGCCGAAATTAAATGCATATATTTAATTTCGGCAATTTTCCATTTTTTTAAAATCTGATTTAATTAAGTAAAAAGCAACTTTTGTACATTGAAACTTTTATGACGCAACGCAGTATCGTAAAAGCTTTAAAATGAGCTATCAAACATGAAAATCGGGCCATACAGTGAAAAGTTACATTGGAAAAACGAAAAAGTGCCGAAATTAAATGCACTACCCTATTTTATATATTTTTGGTAATGGCATCAAAACAGGAAAAAATGTTAGTTTGCGGCCAAAAATCTGCAATACCGCTTTAAATTATTTTTGTATAGAGATACACAGCGCCCTGTTTGAAATATTACTGGACCTTGTTTTGTCGCCAAAGCACATAATTTGTACAAAGATTAAAATTTTTAAACAAAACGGTGTATAAAAATTATCTAAAGTTGTTTAGTAAGCAATTCATGGGCATTCCGCGATGTTGAAAACTTTGTATAATATTAAAATGAATTAATTTTCTTAGTGTTATTAATTTTAATCATATGTTCTTGAAATGCGTAATAAAATACGTTTTGACTTTTGCTTAAAAAATATTATACTAGCGTCAGCTGCCGCCAACTGCTCATGCAATAACCCGTATTGCAAATAATTATCCATTTCAATATAATGCCATTTGTGTCAGGCTGCCGGTGTCGCAGAATAGATCTTCCCCCTATTTTTCTTTCTACGGAAGATTTATTCTAGTGCGCTCTACAATTATTTTCCCCCAGGAAGATTTATTCTGGGGCGCTCTAGAATTTTGATCTTCCCCCCCGGAAGATTACGTCATTCTTACGCCAGAATAGATCTTCCCCCCTCAGAATAGTTATTCCCCCCGGAAGATCTATTCTGGTTCAAACACCAGAATGAATCTTCCCCCCTCAAAAATTTGCATAAATTTCCAAAATGATACGCGAGAATTTGTTAGGGCAAATTTTAAAAACATAATTTTTAACACAGAAGGTTAAAATGTTACATTTAAAAAAATAGTTTGTTTTTTGTATTTTTATATAAATGAACTTTAGCTTCAATTGTTGTTAATTCAAAAAACAGTTGAGCATTGACATTAATAATTAAGTATTATTTAGTTGGTTTTCGAAGATAAAAAAATGCGTTTACATTAGTTCGTTTGTTTGAGTATGTAAAAAAATATGCCATAATTAAATAAACTGAATATTTTTTTTAAGAAAATTAATATCGTGAAAAGGCTTTTTTCTTTAAGTTTATCAATTTTTAAGACAAAGTATAATAAAAAAAGACATGAACAAATGACACCAGTTTAATTTCTTTTCGATCAGAATTTGGTTCCTCATTTACCTTTCAGTTTTTGCTTCTTATAAAACATAATATATAGACAAAAATTCAAAAAAGAAGAATTAAAAATTAGATTATGAGTATCCATAAGTTTTTAGTTTTTTTATTTAAAAGTCAATACGAAAACAAAAAAATCTTCTTCATGTTCAGCAGTTAATTTAACATTAAACAGGTTTAAAGTTGTTATTTTTTTGGTTCTTTAGGTTGATTTTTAGGTTTTGCTTAGGCTTAGGAAAAAAGTTAGAAGCAATACGTATTATTTGTAGGTATTACGTTCAAGTTACGTATTGCTCCTACATAGTAAATTGGGCTTTGGTGGATTTAAATATATAGAAATCGGAAAAATTCCATTCCGTCAGACGTCTGACTGGTGCGATTAAGCTCAGACGCTAACAAGCGTTCTCCAAATGTAACTTTGTCAACAAAGAAATGCCTTTTATTAAATTTATCAACTGCCACTCCTCTCCTACGACTGAAATCTGTTTACCTTCAGTGAAAATAACCCAAATTGTGCCACCTTATTTATCCTTTTTATTGTAACGTATTTAGCAATTTTATGTCGGAAAAACCAATAATATCTATGGTGGCACGTTTTTTTTATTAGATATGGACTAGACTTAAAACTAAAATAACTTTAAACTGGACACATTCCCAATGTTGGTCATGTATATAATCTCGCTAGTTCTTATGTTTGATCAGGCGTTCGGAAGGACATTGTGCTGTCCATTCATGGAGATAACTGATACATCTCAGCGCTTTGGACTAAGAACCGGCTCACAATTAAACCCGTGTCTTTATTTAGGATTCGCGTATTGGGTGAAACTAAATATGTACTGGTTGGGTGATAATTAAAAGCAAGGACGTGTTTTGTTTTATAATAGTTTTAAACCGATTTTGGTAATAATTTCTTGCGTTCGACCTGTACCAAATATGATAAATTTAATATATATTTCAAACATTGCCAAATAGTCTTCTTGCCAGTTTTGCGTTATTTATCACTTTTCAAATACTAATCAATAAGAAAAACTTATTTTCCACCATCTAAAATAACGAAACATAATTGGAAACCATCTTTAATATAAATGGTTGATTACAATACATGGTATATTGCTTTAATGTATTTTTTATGATGTTGCGTCCAGCTTTGATTTTAGTATTTAAAAATGTGTAATTTAACTTATGTAGTGAATTTACCTCTTGAATCTCAGTTTCTATCGCGAAATTTTAATCTGGCAGATTTTTTACTAAAGATGAATTCTATCCGGGTGAAATTGTAAGGTTAGTCCAGTAGCCACTCGTTATCCGAGAAAATATAACGCGCAGGGAAACACGTGTTGCAATTCAACAATTATTAGTTAAATTACCACTGACATTTATTTTTTTATTTTTTTGGTTTGCGTGTTTATGGTTTATTTCTTCTTGGCGGAGAACGGTCCGCCCACATTTTCGGCCTGAGAGACATTGGCTTTAGTTTTGATTATGTCCAACACACCAAGAAACCTTTTCTAATAAAACTTACTTTGTCAACAAAGAAATGTTTTTTTTTATAAAACTATCAATTGCCGCAAATGTACAGAATACCAGAATCCGTAAATACCATCCCAACAATATTTAAATCTTGGGAACATGGGACCTTTAGTTGAAAATTAGTTTAAGTTAGTTTCATGCTTAGCTGAGGTTTTAGCGACATCAAAATACATTAATTTCGGCTTCAAGTTCTGCTATAAGTTCCATTTAGGTTCTTTTTATTGACTTATTTGATCAAAATAAAAAATTTGAAAAATAGACAAATAAAAACTCCCAACCGCAAAATAACAGCCTTTTGGCAACAATAAGGATTGTACAGAGCAGACAACCAACATCCGGTTGGGCGGTTCTAAAGGCATTTGGATCCAATTTTTTCGCCGGCTCAAAGTTCCGTCGGATTCATGATCGTCAGTTTCAATATACCTCGTCTTCTACCTTCCTCGGCTTTCTATCAGTTTCAGGTTATATCAAATCCAAATTTAAAAACTCAAGGTATTTTTCGACTTAAAATTTCCAAATCAAACATTGAAGAGCCCGTATAAAAAAGTTAAATAAAACCATGTGATCTACTATTTTGCTTAGTTTAACTTATTTTTTGAAAACAATAGTTTTTAACTTATTGTTTATTATAAATAATGATAAACGGCTGTGGTTGGTTCCGTTATTATAAAACCATTATTTTTATTCGTCGAAAAAAGCACAATTTTACCGTGGTTTCTCTCTAATACCAACCAATTAGCGCAGAGAGCACCAAGCCGTGTCGGGCAGCGCCATCAAAATTCTAATCATTTATAAGCTTTAATAAATATTATGTCTGGTTAAAAAAACAAACATACATAAAATAATCGGTGGAATATATAGTGTTTTTTTTTAATTAGAAAAGAAAAAATAGTGATCAACCACATTAAATTATTCAAGTTTTGGTTTTATTAACGGTGCTTGCTTTGTTTCTCGCCGTTAATTTTTTTCGCCTTATATTTCATTCAGTTCGGTTTGTTGGAAATTCGTATAAGGTTTTCCTAAAATCATTATTATTACATTCATCTTCGGAAAAAATTAATTCATTTAAGAATAATGTAAAACAGATTTTTATTTCACCCGTTTTCGTCATCGCCTTTTTTTCCGGATACAACGGATAAGCTTTCGTACCACCGCGGTGAAACCTTCGTCTAACCATTTTAGTGCGTAAACTTCATCGCGGTAAACTCTACGTACACCTAGGTCGTTCCTAGTTTTTACCTAGTGCAGTATAGGGTAGTGCATTTAATTTAAGAACTTTTCCCAATTGGGCATTTTTGATTTTGGACTATATCTTTGGTAATCCTGGACGGAATACGACGTTTGATAGCTCAAATGAGAGCTAATTATATGTAGATGACTGCCGTGAGCTTTTTTTTTGTTATGTTATGATTTTTTCATGTGAAATTGTGCAATTTATAAAAAATTAAAATCGTTACTCGTTTTTAGAACATGGGCATTTCATGATTACGCAATAAATTGGTTTAAAAATTAAACTGTCCTGGTAAAATTTAGTCTATTTTCCGATTTTTTAGTCCCCGTGGTTCTACGTTGCGTCTGTGGTGAGAAATCGTTATAAAATAAAATAGTGTAATTTCGGCACACATATTGCTGAGGTAAAAACGGGTTGAAATAAGTGGTCGGGTGTTAAATTGCTGTTGTAAATAGTTAAAAGACAACGTTGAAATGTGTAGGGGTCATAGCATTGCCCTTAAACTCGATTAAGGGGGTCCTTTAAAAAAGTGCCGAAATTAAATGCACTTTTTTCTCAAATTTTGCTTATTTTGATACCATTTGGCATTTTAGCTGTACCTTTTAGCCAGTTACACATTGAACAACAAGTAGAAGCTTAAATTAAAGAAAACTGTCTGGAGATAATGATAGGCTTTTAAATTTTTGAAAATGAAGATTTTTTGACTGAGAAACAATCGATTGTTTCTCAGTCAAAAAGTGCCTTTGTAAAGTGCCGAAATTAAATGCACACATTTCGGCAATTTTCAATTTTTTTAAAAACTTATTTAATTAAGTAACAAACCTGCTTTCGTACAGTGAAACTTTTGTGACGCAACGCAGTATCGTGAAAGCTTCAAAATGAGCTATCAAACATGAAAATCGGGCAATACAATAAAAAGTTACATTTGAAAAACAAAAAAGTGCCGAAATTAAATGCACTACCCTATTTATAAATGAAATTTGCATATTGCTTAAACTTCCATTTCATTTGCTCGCTCACTCTGCACTAGTCATGGTATTAGGAACCGCCTAGGTTCGACTTCGATGATACGTGAAGTTTACCTTGGTGTAAGTTTATATAGCACAATGGTAAGACGAAGATACCACCACCGTAAAACGAAGATTTCACCGCAGTGGACGAAGTTTTCACCGTTGCAACAAGGGAAAAGGCGATCTTACGAACGAATTAAATTATCGGGAACTGGAAAGAATTCTCTTAAAATTATGGTTAAAACAAATTTTAGCAACGAAATTTATTTTTCAAAAAATATTTTTTTCAAAAACAAACAAAAATATAGCTGTAGTAAAAAAAGATTTATAATCTACAAAAGGAATGCATTTATTGGCTAACAAAAATGTTCAGTTCATAACAAAATCCAATTAGAAACGCGTGCGTATCTTTCCAAGGTACACTCTACAAATATACAATAATCATCAATAAATTATTAGCATTATTACGCCCCAATCGAACAATTTTTTAAAGAATTTTATTCAAGTGTTTCTTTACAATGCGTTTTAGAATAATCAGTCGAAACATAGGTTTATAGGTTTTCTAATAAATTATTTCTTTCCGTTAAAAATTCCAATTTTTTAACAATAAATTTGATTAAATTACATGTTTTTTGTGATGACACTTGGTTTTGAAAATTGTTTTTTTTAAAAATCTGTAAACCCGAAGGTGATTTAAGCAAAAATATGTAACATAACGTTGTTACTCTGACACAAAGAGTCACAATCATTATAAAATTAACGTGACTCTGACTTATTTTATTTAGATTATTTGTTTGTTAAGATATAAAAAGAGTCACAGTTACGAGTATTTTACGACACATCTGACTCATTTTGTCAGAGTAACGACGAAATTATAAAGGAAAATATGTGACTTCATATATTTCTCAAACCGATTGACTGCTCTTATTAAGGCGCGCCCTAATAAGAGCGCGCTTTTATTAGGGCATTCGGATGTGCTAATTAAAGCTTAAATTTAGTTAATTTACAACTTTCATGAATATCACTTCTAATAACTGAAACTAAAGTAATTTTCCAATGGTTGAATTATATCTGGTTGACCTCGGAAGTTGTATGACAGACATGAGCGGACCAATTAAAACTGTGCGATTTAAAACGTTTAAAAAAAACGAATTAGAACGCACAATTTTTTGAATTCCCACCTTTTCACAAAATATAACAAAATCAAACAACCTTAACATTTTAAAAAACTACATTTTATGCCAAATTGCGTAATTTGAGAAATATTTGTTAAAATTTGGTTTGTTATCTTCAATATTTAACCGTTTTTGCTAAAAATTTTAAATGGTTTTATTGTTAATTAACGATTCAATATAGCAAATCATGGAGGTGAGCTATAGGTTTGATTTGCCCGTAGTTCTCTCCATATAATACTGTCATCATATTTTAAATAAACAATCTTTTTTTGTGATTTAAAATCATAGGAAGGAAAGATACAAATTTTATCTTAGATACAACAATTGCCATAATCCCGTAAATTGTTGCAGTAAACGGTGTTGTTTCATATTTGATATAGCTCATGACTCACTGGTAGCGAAACGTAAAGGGCTTTTAAAAGACGAAATCAAATTTATCTAAAAAGCGAAATTGTGACAATTTCAAATTTTAATCCGGCGGAGCAAAGAAAGGCCCTTTTCCCACTCGATTGCCTGGCTGATTTTCCTCTCCCTATAGAGCGATATTTCTTTAAAAATTGCGTCGAATTTTTACTATCGTTTTGGATCTTACGCGAAGTCATTGGTGAACAAAATGTCTAAATGAGTCGATTTAAATAGTTTTAGTTCTTTTTTTTATTTGAGTTTTAATTTTTACTAGTTTTGATTATATAATAGAAACCATAAACCTAATATATTTCTAATGGTTGTTTTAAAAACGAAGTTTGGATAGTGTTTAGATTTTAATGTTAGTTATATAAATATAATCATCATTTGAATCAACCGTACCGTTAGCGGGATGTGATAAGCTGAAATTGTTCTCCGTAATCAATTTTGAGCAGACTTAAGTCCAGTAAAAACCCAATTTTAGAATTTCGCTGTAATAAGTAAAAAAAAAATTTTATGTTGAATGTTCCCAAAAAAGAAGTCGATTTCAAAGAGAATGGCGAAATTTCGGGAATTTTTTTACAGTATAACGAATAGACACTTTAGCATGGCTGATGCTAGAGAGCAACCAAAAAATATTGAGACGTACTCTTGATCTTAAATCTACATAGTTTATACTATCTTTAAAGTTTTCAAGAGTCCAAAAGGAGCAATCTAAAACTAAATAATTGAATTGAATTTTGTACTAATATGCTTTTTTTTTAATCTTCTGAAAAGTGACGGTGCTACTATTTTTCAACCAGCGTTTTGAATAGTTTTGGACAAATTTTGATGTTTTTGGACCGCATTTTAAAACAAAACGGTTACATTTCATCTAAATGAGGGTGGGTGTATGTGTGTGTGTGCTTATTTGATTTATTTTCCAGCTATTATTAAATTCAAACTTGAATGATGATTAAATTTATCAGATAATATTGGGGCGTTGACTTCGAAAGTAAGCTGAATAGAAGGAAGACCAGAAGCGGCCGAAATTTCTTTTATGAAAGTGGTCACATTTTCTTGCTGCGATATTGAAAACATCAGTTTTGACCCAGTACCAATGTATCTGCACACTAAACAAAAGTCAAACTAAAATATGTTTTTTTAAAAACCTTTAAACGTTAATTTTTTTCCTTTTAAATAATTTAATCAAAAACTTTGGACCTTCAGAATAAATAATTAAAACCAAGATTCTTATTTAGAAAAATCAACAAGTTGAGTTAGTAAAAAAATCGACCATTGGCAAATATTAAATTCTTAGTTTTGATCTTAATTCAATGGCGTTGCCCAAAAAATAGAAAAATTAACACGATTTGAAACCTAAAAAATGACTTTAGAAATATATTGATGTTTGGCTTAAATAAAATTTTGAAATATAACGAATTTATTAAAATCCTATTCTGAAAGGTAAAATAGTCGTAGCTGCGACTCTCGCCTATTTATATACTCCAATAATCGCTCAGAATTGTTTTTCGTCGTCTAAATCGACTAATCAGCGTAATGGTAGCAGAAATGATGTGCGGGCACCCTTTCAACTTTACTTGAGGTTGTGAAATCCGAAATGAGTTCGCAAGTCCTTACAGTACGCATGCTTCTGCGCGTGGGGACCACTGGCCGTAAACATGTTGAAATGATTCATTTCACGGTTATGTTAAATGTCAACTTACCACTAAATAATCTTAGCAAAAATTGATTTTAAACGTATAAGATAACAAAATTTAAACAAAAATACAAACGTAGATTACAAAATGCATACGTATACAATAGACTTCTGTACACTAAAACCAATTAATATAAAATAATCTTATATTAGCAATGAATTTTTTCATAATATTTTTATTAAAAACAGATAAAAAGATGTTTAAATATAATCACAAATAAACAAACAATATAATAAATGTTGTTTTTTTCATTTTTATTTTTTAACAAACCACGCCTACTTTCTCTTTTACGAATATTTCACCTATAATCATAATTATCATCATAATTTATTCTAGCAAACATGCAACGAACATTACACAATACATTGCATTACCTAAGCGAACCGATCACGAGTCGCTTAAATTTGGCAACAGAATCATGGTTTACTAGAAAATGATCCTAAGGTTTACAGATAGGTAAGCACTAACGAGGACCATTATTAATACTGTTTTTAAAACTAAAAAGTGAAGGAGCGGATATTTGATTTTCTGAAAGTGAATTCCATTTTGAAACAATTCTGTTGGTAAAAAATACTTTACGGCAGTTAATTCTAGATTTTTGTACTTTTATTTTAAGTGAGTGTCCTCTTGTCGGATTTAAATTGAACAAAAAGAAATCATTTGGATTTATGTTGGTTTTTGAGTGGAGTATTTTATAGCATTCGGTTAGATCGAAAATATTACGCTGTTCTTGTAGCGTTTGGATTTTTAAAAATTTTAACCTATTCTCATAGCAAGCATACCGTAAATTGCATCGTTTAAATAACCTTCGTGTAAAATTGCGTTGAACTTGTTCAATTATTTTAATATCTTTAATCATATAGGGGTTCCAAACCATATTAGCGTATTCAACAATAGGTCTTACGTATGAAATATAAGCGCGTAAAAAGTTTTTAGGTGAGTTGGAAGAAAATGTTCGAAATAGAAGAGCTATAATTTTTAAAGTTTTTTTGGCAATTATTTGACAATGTTTTGAAAATTTAAGGTCATGAGATATATAAACCCCTAAGTCTTTTATACCCATGTTTGCAGAAAAAAATTTTATGTTAAGAGGATATTTCATACGCAAACTAACAGCATGTTTACGACAAATTTTGACGAAACAAGGGAAAAAAGGGCTCCAGATTTAATGACCAATTGAAACTACCAAATTTTAATTTTAAATATTTAATACTGTTATATACGGTTTTCTCTGTCATCTTCTGTTGGAGAATTAGATATAATAAACGTTTTCCAAAAATATGGTCCTTGTGTAAACTCTAATGCTTTTTCTATAAATTCTACCGTGGCATTGTTAGAATCATCGGCAACCAACACTAAAAACAACAAGTTTATTAAGTAAAAAACGTAGTTAGCTCAAAGTAATAAAGAAATATAATTTTAGTATTTGAAAATTTATCCCAAACTGAAAAAAATATCCCTATATAAATGAATAGATAGGTAATTAAACAAATAAGACGATAGTCAAAACCCTCCCATTTAAAAGGAAATTGTTCAGTGTTAAAGACCTTCACAGAGTTATGACCTTATAAAATCATTTTTAGCCAATTAGGGCTTGGGAAAAATGGAGATCTTTCATCCATTGGAGATTCAATTTTTTCCCAAGCGCTAATTGGCTAAAAGTGATTTTAACAGCTCCTCCCACAACCATTCCCACAGAGCAAAACATATATGACGTGATCACGAATACTATATGACATGTAGAGGGTCTTTAAAATGTGATATATGACATTTTAATTAACTACATTTTTGATTAACTAACTATATCATTTGAGGGTCCTTAAAATGTCATATATATATAGATGTGAAAATTCAAAAATACTCGAATTAAATCAGAAAAAGAGAAGATTTTAACCTGAGATTAGGTTTAAACAGGAAATTAAAAATTTATTTTTATAAAATGTAAAAACATATGGGCTTACAACAATATAGATGTGAAAATTCAAAAATACTCGAATTAAATCAGAAAAAGAGAAGATTTTAACCTGAGATTAGGTTTAAACAGAAAATTAAAAATTTATTTTTATAAACTGTAAAAACATATGGGCTTACAACAACCCTTTATAATTACGCAATCGTTATTTTTTTAATTATTCAAATGAGAAGACCAGAAATGTTAAAAAGACAAAAAATGATTTAGAGAGTGCAAAAGATTCTTTTAAGCTTAATTTTTTTCAGCTCCATTAACTTTCCTATTTAAATATATCACCGTTGTTGTATATATGACTGGTGTCCAAAAATGGGGAATCATATATTTAAGCCAAAGAATCGTAATTCTAGAACTTGGTGTTGTGATTTGGGAACCTATGGAGCCGAAAGTAAACCAATTTATTTTAAAGGCTCCAGGTTCATATTGTTTACCGCTCTAAGTCCCCAAAAATTTCGGACGGTTTCAAGTTTTCTACTTGCAGCTCCAATGACCCCGTACCAATATTTTTGTGAATATTGTTGGTAAATCTCCAGTTTATGAGAAAATGGTGTATTCACTTAAAAACCGCAAACCCAAAATTTTATTAACTTAGATAGGTTTATACATAGATTTTGGAGCGTTGGAATATAAATAATAATAAAAAGAAGAATTTCACGATGAATTTGATTCACTTGAATTTTAAATTTATTCCCTATTTTTAAATTTACATATATAAATGAGCAACAGGTTTGCCATGGGGGAATCGCAATTTTACTAATGCAATAAAAAATAAAGATAAAACGTTTATTGAGTACATAAGGATAAGACGTTTCGGATTCAGCTGGATCAATCATCAGTTATTTATTACATTTCTAAATCAATAAATTACAAAAATTCTAAATATCAACAAATACAATATAATATATGGAAGTTACAATACTAATAAAACATAATGATAAAATATATGACTAAAAGAAGAAAAAGCAATAACAAAGAGGAACATCGAGAAAAATTATATATATTAAAAACAAAAAACTCAATACTAGCAATATTTTTGTTCAACCCGTTCCCGTAATTGCCTTTTCCTCGGTTACAACCGTGAAACTTTAGTGCGACCTATGTCATACTTCCGTCGTACCTAATTTTTGCGCGAATAGTGCCCAGTGAGCGAACAAATTGAAATGGTTAAAGCGGTACGGTGGCAATATGCAGATTTTTGTCACGGATACAGTGTATTAAGTAAATATTTCATGTTGCAAAAATTTGCATATTGCTACCGTACAGCTTTAACCATTTCAATTTGTTTGCTCACTGGGCATTATGTATGACGGAAGTAAAACCTAGGTCATGCGAAGAGCTTACCGCGGTAAGGTTTACGTACGACATTTGTCATACGAAAATACCACCACCATGAGACGAAGGTTTCACCTTTGTCCTACGAAGGTCTCACGGTTCTATCGGTGGTAAAGGCGATTACGGGAACGAATTAAAACAGGCTTATTTTTCTTAATACAGAGATTTTCCTTAATTAGACTTAGACTTAGATTAGAATTAGACTTTCCTTAATTCTTTAACTCATTAGAATCAGATGCTAAAACATGAAAATCATTAAAACTCGGCTCAACAGTTTGGTCCTTACAAAATAAAAAAATGATCATGTATCACGGATGGCTTAGATAAAATTGATCGCTTCGTCAAGCACAAAATACTAATATGCTCTAAATTCCGGGTACCTACGTGACGAGTGGACTCGCCAATATAAGCAGCATTGCAGCCGCTACACTGATATTTATAAACAATGTTGAATTTCAGTTCAAACGGTATTTTCCTACGCTGGTTTATGTTCCGCACGTGTTAGCGCAAAATTAAGAAAATTGTTTTATCGTTTTTTACCTCAGGTTAGTCTTATGGTAGTGTTTCAAAATCCGCGTAGAGTTTCAAACTATTTTCTGTTTAAGGACAAAATACGGTTTGAACTGAAATCCAACATTGTTTATAAATATCAGTGTAGCGGCTGCAATGCTGCTTAGATTAGCGAGTCCACTAGTCACATAGGTACCCGGATTTCAGAGCATATTGGTATTTCGTGCTTGACGAAGCTATCAATTTTATCTAAGACATCCGCCATACATGATCGATCATGTTTTATTTTGTAAGGACCAAGCTGTTGAGCCGAGTTTTAATGATTTTTATATTTTATCATCTGATTCTAATAAGTTTCGTCTTAAAATTAAGCTTGTTTTAAACAAAAATATTGCTAGTATTAAGCTTTTTTGTTTTTAATATATAAATAAATAAATAAATAAATAATTTTATTTGCTTAAAGCCGGACAACACTAAAGCATTTTTATCATAATGCACTTGAATAAGCGTGCCCTTTGTTAGTAATAATCATAATTCATTCTTGAAAAGTAGTTTAAAATCATATTGATTTTTCATATATTTGAAAAATCAATATGATTTTAAACTACTTTTCAAGAATGAATATATATGTTTTTCCTCGATGTTTCTCTTTATTATTGCTTTTTCTTCTTTTAGTCATATATGTTTTATCAGTATGTTTTATTAGTATTGTAACTTCCTTATATTATATTGTATTCATTGATATTTAGAATTTTTGTAATTTATTAATTTAGAAATGTAATGTATAACTGATGATGGATTCAGCTGAATCCGAAACGTCTTATCCTTATGTACTGAATAAACGTTTTATTTTATTTTTTATTGCAATTATATAAATAATATTATGCAAAAAAGTTTTTATTTTTTGATTTGTCGCTTAATCATAAGTTTTAATCAAAAAAATTAGTTTAAAAGTTGGAAAAAACGCGATTTTAAATTAACGCTTTCTGATGTTTATTGCTTTCAAAACAAAGCTGTAAAGCGCGAATATTGGATTTTAATAGTAAATAACAGTTGGTTCTGAAAAAACCATAAGTTAAAAACAAAAATATTATTTACGTAACCAGCTTCATTTTTTGGGAAAAATGCTTTTAAATTCCTGTTTATTTACAGTCGATGGAGCCAAGAGTACTTGGAGTAAGAAATAGAAAAATTGGAGCCATAAGTGGCTTTGGAGCCCTAAATTGGGAACTTAGAACCAAAAGTAAAAATCGCAAAAACGTTCCTAAGCGAAGCCTAAATCTAACTCCTAACAAATTTTTTCTTAAAGACTCCAAGTTCCTATTGCTCTTGGCTCCAAATTCCCAAAAATTCTGATGGCTCCAAGTTCCCTGTTTGTGGCTTTAACGATCCCGTACTTTATTTATTACTGATTTGAATACAAATCTGCTTTGAAAATAAGTTTTTGGCAACCTTAAATAACTTTTTTAAATGTTTTATTAAAATTGTTCAAAAAAAATCAATTTATTTATGAGTGGCAGTCAGGGATGCCTACTATACTAGAATTATACTATACTATACTACTATACTAGAATTATTTTGGGGTTTTATACTATACTATACTATACTAGAATTAAAACCGGACATGTTATACTATACTATACTATACTAAAATTAAAGCCGAGCGATCTATACTATACTATACTAGAATTAAAGGTTTCTTACTAGTATACTAAAATAATTCTAGTATAGAGTTTATATTAAAATTAATTAAAGTAAACTAAAATTGTTTATAAAAACTAAGACTATAATGTGGTTAAAAACTCAACATAATTTATTTTAACAAACTTATCAAATTTTTAAAAAACTATATTTTTTACCGCACCTTCCCTATTCTCTTTTACCCCACCTTCCCTATTTTGTGTCTTCTAAATGTGAATTATAACTCAAACCGTACTATATTCCCACCAACTCAAACTATACTCAAACCGTGTGGTTATTTTTAAAAAATATCACCTCGGGTGTGCATGGGTGTCAAAGTTGTGTAGCAGCTGGTCTAAAAAAAATGCACGTTATTTGCTATGCTTTTGTGTTTTTTGTGTTTTTACTGTTTCCAAAATGATTTGGTGATAATGATGATGCAAATTATTTAATACAAATTGAGATTACTTGGTTTTATGATTAGAAAAAAAAGGTTTTGGGTTTTTTATTTATAAACTGTAAAACTCGGTGAATTTTTAGCGGATCATAACAGTTAAAATATTTTTGGAATACCATAGAACACAGGAAATTCTTAAAATTCTTTTCACCAGTTAGAAAATATTAATCACAAACCTGATCATTTAAAGAACCAGACCTGTCACGGTCGGGAAATGTCCCACCCGCGGAATATTATTGGCTATGCCCTGTTTTTTTATTGCCCCGTCCGCCAAAAAATCAAAATGTACCGAAAAATTATGGCGCCATTTTTTACCTATTATGGCGCCATAATTGCAAAATTTTTGCAGTGTTTAGCCTGCTTCAATGCATTTTAAACCATTTTTAGAATTATTTTACTTAAATTTCGCTGTTTTGTCCTTTTTTTCTTCTTTTTTCTCTTTTTTTCTCTTTCAACCCTGCTTGCCTACTAGAATTAAAATTTAATTCTAGTAGGCATTCCTGGTGGCAGAGCTCCTAAATTACTTTCTTAAAATATTTTTATTCATAATTGATACATTTAGTTCCGCATAAGATTTCTTTTAAATTTAAAATTCTTACATATTTTCCAGCTATAAATAATATTTACATTCAACCAACATAGGATAATTAAAACTAGAGTACACATTTTACTACAAAATTCAAGAAACAAATAATTCAACAGATTTTATTGGTTTATTGCTGTAATACACATTAAGCGTTAAAATTTCGCCCTTTCAACACCTGCACCTCTGTTCAAACAACCATTTTTGTGTTATTTTTTCGATAAAAAACTAAAGCTGTAGTCTTTTAGACTAAAAGAAGAACGGGACTACCTACTATGAAAGAGTTAAGAAGAGATACTTTTGTTTTATTGTTAGTTGTTTTGTTCTTGATAACCAACATGAAAAGATCAACATATATCAAATCAACATTTGTAAAATTTGTAACAAAGATTATAAATAGGCGTATTTATCTCATTTTTCATTGTATTTTTTAGAGTATTTCGCTTGTTTCTGAGTAGGGAACAAAAAAGCAGTAAACCTCAAATTTCCCTGTTTTTCTTTCTTTTTCGCTACGGTGTAGGACATAAAATAAAAATAGCATCAATTCAATACGACACTGTTTAAAATATATTGAAATCCCTTAAATTCTCTCCGTTTTAATATTATTATTATTTACACTAGCAATTTTCAATGTAGAGCCAAAATATATAATTAAGACAATAAACTTATTTCTACTTTTAGTGGAAAGTTGCATATTTTTCCTTAGACGAGCGATACAGAATCAAGCCTTTTATTTTTGATTTTGATGTTTTTGCCCCAAATAAGACCCAATATGTATAGGCAATAAATGTATCACAAGAAAGTAGTAGAAAGTTGCCATTTTTTTTACTGCATCATTTGTTATATATATATATATATATATATATATATATATATATATATATATATATATATATATAT
>JASAMX010011496.1:2500-22664 GCA_030248175.1 Microlaimidae sp. YZB2_3 | reverse complement strand
TTCCCACAAAATTATAAAAAAAATCAAAAAGCGTTTTTACACTGAGCTTTTTGGAAAAAATCCACAGATTTTTATTTTTAGAAAATAACTTACAACCAAATAATAATTAATAAATAATCACTTGAAAAAACCATCTTACTACCTTGTTAATAATTATATTTCCAAAATAATACTAAAACTCGCCTACCATAAAAAATATATTTAAAATTAACTTTTTATAGCAACAAAATATCTATTTGGTGATTTTGTTAACAAACTTTCAATAAAACATATTAGCCAAAAACATATACTGTTCTGTTTGTTTTTTTGAAGTGATTGCAAAATATTTTGTAAATAATCGCAAAAATCGAAATAGTTTAAAATATAAAAACTTACCTTGAATTGTTGGAGCAAATTTTAGACTGTACAAAATAAAAATACTATGGTTGAATGACTGGGACCTTTTAAGTTAATATGCAGATATTAATGACGTGTTTTTTTAAAACAAGTTAAAATGTATTTTCTCTAATTCCGCCTTTTCACGAAATATACGAAATTAACTAACTTAGTAACTAAAAATTGATTTGGTTTTTATATGAGGAATTTGACTAATAATCGTCAAAAATACGACTTTTGATCTTTGTTATTAAATCACTTTTGTTAAAAAATTTTAATGCTTTTGTTGTTAATTTGTCGATTATTATACTGCAATGATTGAGGTCAGCAAGATTTTATTCGGATATAAGTTGGATTATAAAACTATTATTTATTATGGGTGGCGCGGGAGCGCCACAAGCGACTGCGATTTAGCCCCGCGGCAACGCGCCAACCATAATTAGAAAACGTGGGTAAATTTTGAAATTCAAGTTCATCTCCTCCTTCTTCTTATTATTATTATTATTCTTACGCGCAACTCTTAAAATCGATATTCCTCCTTCGTTACTGATTGATCAAAAATAAACATGGGCTCATTGGAAAGAAAAAAAAATTACGCAACTTTCTTAGGAACCACTTTTTTCATTTAGATCCTTGTTATCGATATATTGATCAAAATAAAAAAACGAAAAAATTACAAATAAAAAATCCCAATTGTATAATACAGCCTTTTGACAACAATAAGGTATTTGTACAGAGCAGACAACGAAAAAGCCCCTCATAGAAACCGCACAAAAGCAGAAAGGTGTCGGTTTTAATTGGTGAATGGAACGAAATGATTTTCCAGCGCCATCTACTTTAACCGCGCGGGAATACGGAAAACAACAAAGTACTTTTTTTTAATTCTTGCATTACTGACTACAAAATTAATTCAAAGTTTTATTAAAAAGATAATTAATATTCGGTGGCGCGGGGAACGCTATCTTTTATGTTGAGCCCCACAGGGCCATGCACAGTGCATAATTAGAGAATAAAAAAAAAAAAAAAAATATATTTATGTTTGTTTTTCTTATTTATTATTATATTTCTAACGCTCATCACTCTTAAAATCAATAATATTTCATCGTTTGACGCGCCGATTTAACCCCGTGGTACCGCATCAACTATAATCAAAAGAGTCTGGACAAAACTTGTGATTTCTCACGTCAGAAAACTCTCAATTTTGGGAACATATCTCGTTCACATTTTTAGTACGAATCCACAGGATGGGTAATTTTTGACGGACGGTGTTTGTATATCTTCAAAAATTCCAAAAAACATAAATTTTTTTTAAACTTGTTTAATTTTTCTTAAGTTTATTCGATTAGAGATAGTCAAAAATTTTATGTAGATCAAAATAAACAAAGATTGATTCTTTTTATTAGTAAAAAGTAATAAAATGTTACAAATTACTTAGTAGAAATAGCCTAGAATTCGTTTATCAAAAGTCACAATCTATAACTTCAGTATAATTTTCATAAATTTACTTACTCGAATTAGTAAAAAATCTACTAACTTTTTGACTGGTTCCTTTTTAGGAATTAATTAGTTTTTGTTTGAAAATTACTAACTTTTTTAAGAGTAGCACCAACTATAATTAAGAAAACGTAGGTAAAGTTTGTCTGGGAATATTATGTACTGTATTAACTATAATTAAGCAACGTGCAAATTTGGGCGATTTTTATTCTTTTTTCTTTATTATTTTTTATTTTTATTATAAATGAATTATCGGTGGCGCGGGAGCGCCACACTGAGACTAAGCCCCACGTCACGGCATAAACTACAATTAAAGAACGTGGGTAAATTTAGTGTTATGTTCTTCTTTTCCTTATTATTAATTATTTTTGAAACGCTTAAAAAATAATAATAATTTTAAAAATTTAAATAAAAAAACATAAATTCTAAAACAAAAGACATAAATTTTAAGTTTATCACAAATTTAAAAATAATAGTTAGACTTGAAAAATGCTCTAAGAATAAAGCAGGAAAAAGGGGCGATTTTTCTCCGGTCGTATGTTTAGACAGAAAAGATGTGGACTAGTCTGAGATAGACATTATGTGGACTATTGGAAATTTGCATTTGGTTTGGGCAGTTGCTCACTGAATAAAAATTTCTATCATATGATAATAATTTGTTTATACATTGATCTAATTACATAGCACTGTTGCATTTTTTAGTCTGATGAAATGTCAATTGAAAAAATCATACTCACAGCAATCTTTGACAAGCGCGAAATCGCCACTTTTTCAAATTTATAGTTGTTTCTTACACATACAAATATAGCCTTCCTTCTTATTTAAAAATTGGCGATTTCGCGCTTGTCAAAGATTGCTGTGAGTATGATTTTTTCAATTGACATTTCATTAGACTAAAAAAATGCAACAGTGCTGTGTGTTTAGATCACTGTATAAACAAATCATTATCATATGGTAGAAATTTTTATTCAGTAAGCAGCTGGCCAAACCAAATGCAAATTTCCCAGAATCCACATAATGCCTATCTCAGACTAGTTCACATCTTTTTTGTCTAAACATACGCCCGGGGAAAAATCGCCCCTTTTTACTGCTCTAGTTATTAATAACAAAATATTAAAATTTACCTTGAATCTGGAATGAACTTTGTACTTAACAAACCATGATTTTCGTCGTTGCTCGCTATGCGGCAACATTTTTTATATCGATTATGAGCAACGCGCTTTCTTAATCGGAAGTTTTTTGACGAAAATTATTTGATTTAGTGTGACATATATTTTACCTATGCATGTGCATTTACTCCAGTAAAAATAGCAATATTATGCATTTAAAAAAAATTTTAATTTGAGAATTAAATAGAACCAGATTTTGCGTTTTTAAATTTTTATTTTTGTCATAGCAGCTTATAATTTTTACCAAAATCAAAGTTTAAAAACTATAAAATAATAGAAAAACAGATGAGTTTATTTTTCAAACATGGTCAAAGCATTGTATAGTTCGTGATTAATACATATACGCAGGACCTACAATATATTGTTTAAAAAACTGATCCAAAGAAGTAGTAAAATTTATATGGATCCAATTAAAAAGGCCGTTTAATCCTCGTATGTATGCTAGTTTTTCTAACACGGATTAGTCGTTTCCTCCAGCTGAGAATTACCACTGTAATAGGCTTCAAAAATTTTTAGTCATTTTATTTGTCAGCACCATATTTTATCGTTGCTCATAAAGTAAGGTATGTTAGAACGTTTTTATAACACTGAAAATTGCCCCAATAGAAATGTAATTTTACTTAAAGAATAATTTGTCTATATTATAGACAAATTAAAGCCAGATGACTAACAAGAAAATTAGCCAAGTTTTTAGCATTTAATCTAATATTTGGCTACAAATTTCATTTACGTATACGTGTCAAAATATCTGTAGCCAGCTTCATAGAGAAAAAAAAAATATTACATAATATCAGGATTTTGTTTAATATAAAACAGTGTGAAATATTTTTCAAATTTTTTAAAAAATTATTTAATTATGAAGAATCCCGACAGTAATCTCGATGTAAATAAAGGTCCCGAGAAGAATTTTAAAAAATTTGCGCATGACATTGGTTAATAGAAAAAACAAGTAAGTAAAAACTATGGACAGCCGACTTGAATTTTTTGTAAATTTTGTGTTTTTATTGTAATTATTTTGTGTGTGTTGTAAACAGTTTTTCAGTCTGTTAAGAAATAAAAAAAGAAAACAAAAGTTGTTTGTTTATGTTTTAATATATAAACATTTTGCTTTATGATATCATTTATATTATAACTCGATTACCATTTCAATAAAAATATTTTTGAAGTTTAAAATTGAATGAAAACTGGCACTTGGAGTAATACAACCTGCAAAAAATTTTACGGTCATACATCAACAAACACTATTTGCTTGCAAAATTCTTACTGAATTTCTGCCAAAGAGTTGTGGTTTTTGCTGATCAGTATATTCAGTTTCCAGATCATCAATTTATTTTCTGGAAGGTATAATATACTCTACCACCATACCTAGTCACAGATATGTTTTAAATTAATGTCGAACTTTGCAATGTTGAAATTTAATCTATCTGTTGACATCAGGGGTCAGTGTCAAGGAATATACCCCTTAAAAATTCCCCCCCCGGAAAAATATACCAGTATATTTTTTCCCCAAAAGAATATCCCGGTTTATTTTTTCGCCCACAAAAAATCACGTTAAATTTAAAAAAAAGGAATTTAACACAGAAATCTTTCTACCAGTAAGTATAGTCGTAATTTGTCTATATAATAAATGATTTTGTTTATGATGAATAAATTACGTATTTCAATATTTGTTTGTATTTACCACTATCAAATGTCCAGTTACGATTTACCTGTTTTATTCTTTTAAAAGCTGATTGTTTCTGTTTTTTGTGGATGGACGTCGCAATTTCTATTGGTACATGAGATATAAGCATATTTTGAGCTAAACCAGCTAAATATTTTGATTGACAAAAGTAACTGCGTAAATTAAAATATAAAATCGCGCCATAAAAAAGAGAATAATGATTTAATCAATGTTTAAACATTGATTAAACCTTATGTTTTCTTGTTTCTACAGCTATGTTAAAAAAAATCTTAAGATGATTTAAGAAATATAGTTATTTTTATAGCTCAAAAACGACTGTGTGCTTAATCAAATTGGTAGTCAATTTTGTAACACACAGTTTGAAAACAGAGCATAAATAGACTTTACCCTTGGTTAAACAGAAACAAATAGAAAGAGTGGACAAATAGCTTTTTTACTTTTAGTTCTAAAATTCAATCCAGTTTTTTTAAATTTTTTTTTCTGGAAAAAAGTCTTGTTACATGTACTTTCAGAAACAAAAACACGGCAGTTGTTTTTTTAATGTATATTTTAACTTAATTTCTTTGCATCAAAAAAGAATTTTGAATTCTTTTGATAGCGAAACCTGGGGTACTAAATTATTCTAATATCATAAAAGCCACGGATAATAAAATGAGCCTAGTTTCATATGTTAGTTTTAGAAACGCTAAATTTATCAAAAAAATGATGTCACCATTGTACTATTTATGTTAGATCTTTTATTGCAATTTTGTAACTCATTAGTTTACTTAATGAAATTTTAAAAAGGCTAAAACAAAAAAATGCCATCTAAGGAACTTCCGTGACATGTTTCCTTGTCCCTATGTCTTCTCGCTGTCCCTCTTTTCTGTCTAAATACGACCGGAGAAAATCGCCCCTCCGCTTTCTAATGAGCTTAAAAACATATAAAATAAACTGAAAAAAGCTAACTAACTATAAACACTCATAAAATTTTAACATTTGGGCGTTTGGCTAACATAGTGAAGGAGGTGTTTTCGTTTTTTGGTTTTGGTGGTGGGTGTTGTGTGGCGCTGGCGTCTTCATTTATAATAAAAATAAAAAATAATAAAGAGAAAAAGATGAATTTAAATCACCCAATTTACCACGTTGTTTAATTATAGTTAGTGCGGTGCAGTAGTGCTCCAGACAAAGTTTACCTACGTTTTCTTAATTATAGTTGGTGCTCTCTTAAAAAAGTTAGTAATTTTTTACGAACAAAACTACTAATTAATTCCTTGAAAAGGAACCAGTCAAAAAGTTAGTAAATTTTTTACTAATTCAAGTAGTTAAGTAAATTTATGAAAATTATTACTGAAGTTAGTAGATTATAAGCTTTTGATAAACAAATTATTAGGCTATTTACTAAGTAATTTGTAACATTTCCTACTTTTTACTAATAAAAGAATCAATCTTTGTTTATTTTGACCTTCAGAGAAATTTTGACTATCTCTAATCGAATAAACTTAAGAGAATTAAACAAGTTTATGTTAAATTTATGTTTTTTGGAACTTGAAGATAAACACATCCGTCGAAATTACCCATATATCGATTAGTACTAAAAATGTGAACAATCTTTTATCAAAAATGTGATCAACTAACATAAATCACAAGTTTTGTCCAGATTCTTTGATTATAGTTGATGCGGTACCACAGGGTTAAATCGGCGCGTGAACGATGAAAGAATATTGATTTTAAGATAATGAGCGTTAGAAATATAATAATAAATAGAAAAAGACGAACATAAATTACAAAAACATTTCCCAACGTTCTCTAATTATAGTGTGCATGGTCCTGTGGGGCTAAACCTCCGGGTGGCGTTCCCACGCCACCGATGCTAATTATTTTTTTAATAAAAGTTTGAATTAATTTTGTCATCAGTAATGCAAGAATTAAAAAAAAGTACTTTGTTGTTTTCGCAGTATTCCGCGCGGTTAAAGTAGATGGCGCTGGAAACTGGTTCGGTTTCCGTCACCAATTAAAACCGAGCACCGTTTTCTGCTTTTTTGTGCGGTTTCTATGAGGGGCTTTTCGTTGTCTGCTCTGTACAATCCTTATTGTTGTCAAAAGGCTGTTATTGTGCGATTGGGAGTTTTTATTTGTAATTTTTTTCATTTTTTTATTTTGATCAATATATCGATAACAAGGACCTAAATGAAAAAAAGTGGTTCCTAAAAAAGTTGCGTAATTTTTTCTTCTTTCCAATGAGCCCATATTTATTTTTGATCAATGAGTAACGAAGGAGGAATATCGATTTTAAGAATTGAGCGTTGGAATAATAATAAAAATGAAAAGAAGAAGAAGAAGAAGAAGGAGATGAACATGAATTTTAAAATTTACCCACGTTCTCTAATTATAGTTGGCGCGGCGTCGCGGGGCTAAATCGCCCCGTGGCGCTCCCGCGCCACCCATAATAATTAATAGTTTTTTTATAATCCAACGTATATGCAAATAAAATCTTGCTGACCTCAATCATTGCAGTATATTAATCGACAAATTAACAACTAAACCATTAAACTTTTTAAAAAAAGGGATTTAATAACAAAGATCAAAAGTCGTATTTTAACAATTATTAGTCAAATTACTTAGTGTGGAGCCAAAATGCAAATTTTTTAGTTACTAAGTTAGTTAATTTTCGTATATTTCGTGAAAAGGCGGAATTTAAAAAAAAATCTGCGTTCTTAACTTGTTTTAAAAAAATACGTCATAATATCTGCATATTACCTTAAGGGGTCACCAGATACAATTCAACCATAGTATTTTATTTTGTACAGTATAAGGTTTGCTCCAAAAAATTCAAGGTAAGTTTTTATATTTTAAACTATTTTTTTCGATTTTTGCAATTATTTACAAAATATTTTGCAATCACTTAGAAAAAGCGAACGGAGCATATATGTTTTTGGCTAATGCTTTATTGAAAGTTTGTTAACAAAATAGCGAATGGATATTTTGTTGCTATAAAAAGTTAATCGCAAATATTCCTTTATGGTCAGCGAGTTTTAGTATTATTTTGGAAATATAATTATTAACAAGGTAGTAAATAGTTTAGGCAAGTAATTATTATTGATTATTATTTGGTTGTAAGCTATTTTCAAAAAAATAATTTTTGTGGATTTTTTCCAAAAGCTCAGTGTAAAAACGCTTTGATTTTTTCTATAATTTTGTGAGAAAATATGTTCTATAACTAGACATCATGAAGTCATAAAAACTGACTCTAAAATTGCTTGTTCGCCAAATTTATAAGAAGTCCCATAAGTTTGGGTAGCTTGATTGAATTTACTTTTGTCGCTGGTGAATCTGTTGGACTTGCTCGACTTTAAGCTGTCCCAGTTTTGAAACAACTTCTATGTAGATTTTGTTAGTTATAAAAATATTACCTAATCCTTGGTATGATTGATTCATTAGTTTTAACAATTTCGAACAAGTAAACTTGGAGCTAGCATTGACTGTCCTTTAAAGACGAAAATAGGAAACTTGAGTCCGAAAGGTTTTAACCGTTAAAGCTTCTACATATAATCTTAAGCCTATATCTATTTAGGCTTCGGTTCTCAATTTAAATTTTTTGCTATCTTTTACGGCTTAAAGTAAACTTTTACTTTCAGCTTTTTTAGGATATCAGCATTAGGATGTAAAAATATTGATTTTAAAGATAAACTATTTAGGGTTTAAAAATACTGATTCCTCACGTGGGTCTGACCACTTTGCTCTTGTCGTACATCGCGGGGGGTGCCGCACTGTTCCAGGTGCTGGAAGCGGAGGAGGAGCTTACGCGTCGGAAAGACAAATTGGTCAGAATTACCAACATGTACGCCTTAATAGTCAATAAAAGCCACGAACTCTGCCAGTTGAAACCAGAATACGAAATAGTAAGTCAACGTTTATGGTGGTTTTAACATAGAGAATATAATTTATAATATTACTAATATAATATAAATTAATATAATCTGATTTAATCCATCCCACATTTTTGCAGGTAAAGAAAGACTTAGAGCCATTTCTTCAAAACTTGTCATTTCATCATGAATTCGACGAGAAATTCACAGAGGAAGATCAGCTTTGGAATCCGAACTCCCAAAATCTCTCTTCCAGATGGACCTTTCAAGCGGCAGTGCTCTACGCACTAACAGTCATCACCACCACAGGTTTATCCGTTTAGTTTCATGTGTGCCCGTTCCCGACTTAGGAAAAAAAGGAGTCTTGTAGCCGGTTTACACCAGAATCGCAGGTGGCAGTTGACAGCTAACATGCGTGTTTAGATTATTACACCGTCATTGCGATTGCGGTGTAAACTGTCTGCGCTCTGCGTCCTCTACCAGCTGCTATTCTGGTGTGAACCAGTCCTAAGAGTAAAAAAAATTGTGTTTTTGAACTAGTGTGTGTTTGTTTGTTATTATTTTTGCTTATGTAGGTTTTTATATGTTTGTGTGTCTACGTGAGTGCGTGTTTTCCCGTGGGGGCGGATGTTGATAGTAAGTTTTTATCTCAAGGAGTTTTAACTGTACACAAATACTACTTTTTTTAAAACCTTTTGTAAATATAATTAAACTGGCTATTTATTGTTTTACACCGTTGATTCAACTTTTATCAGCTAATAATCTAATTAAGTGTGCTAAATTATCAATCAGCAAATCATTCCTGATCCCGTAAAAGAATCATTCCAAACGCTTCATCGTGAAAAACGATTACGCTGCATGGGTTGGAAGAGAAAGGCGCGCAAGATTCAAAAAAATAGTCGCGTATGCAATGGCATTAGCATTGCACATACATTGGCCGTGACAGCGGGAGGCAATAACTTTGCAGACCAGTGAAAAACAACATTACCGCACAATTTTATCTTTTATTAGAGTGTTTAATGCGAGATTTAGTTTTAATTATATGCTAAAAACTGTTTAGAAAATAGACTTAACAGCGTTGCAAAACTCAAAAATTATTTAATTCATTTATTTATTTATTACTAATTAAACTAAAAACTACGTTTAGCAGCAAATAAATTATTCAGACGAAAGGGCGATTTTATATTCCATTATTACATCATAAGTTAAACACGCTTATAAAAATTGAATTTGTGCGGTAATATTGTTTTCCACTTCCAGGCATTATTATTAACGGCAGCTTTCAGAAAATTACCCCCTTTAGTGTAAAACAAATACGCGACCAAAGGGCCGTTCAGATTGTGCATAATGCACAATGTACGACGCATAATGCACAATGCACGATGCATAAAGCATTATAGTATTTGTTCACACTTACGCACAATGCATAATGCATCAAAATAAATTTTCAGGCAAAACTATAGTTAAATAAACCTAAAATGCTAATTTTTTTATTGAAAAAGAAAACCTAACAAGAAAAGCGTTGATCTAAGGTGACAAAAAACTTAAATTAAAATATGTTGGGATAAAAAATTCTAAATATTAGACAAAGAAACTAAAAAAAAGCCAAAATATAGAGCCAAAATTAATTTTTTTCTCATTTATTTTGCATAAATTTATGTTTTATATTTTGTTAAAAACAGAAATAGGTTTTAAAATTTTATGTAGTGTAAAATGTAATGTAACGTAAAGTAAAATGCATTATCGGACATGGAGCGCCGTTCCAAGTCCGATAATGCATTGTGAGTAAGTGTTTGTGCAATGTGCATAAATGTGAAGGAGTTAAAATGTCAAGGAGTTAAAATAGATAATAACACCATAATTTTTCTTTTTGTTATTATAGTGTGACGAATTAGTATTTGACACACGCCTGGGACTAGGATTGGTACGTGTTGTGGAAAGGAGAGTGTGTAGTTTGCTTAAGGTTCAATCCGAAATGGAGCCTTTTTAGTTTATGCACTGTTTGTGCAATTAACCTAAGTTTTTGCTTAGGTTTTTAGTCCAAGGGCTCCT
The DNA here is from genome assembly GCA_030248175.1 of Microlaimidae sp. YZB2_3. Taxonomy (NCBI): domain Eukaryota; kingdom Metazoa; phylum Nematoda; class Chromadorea; order Desmodorida; family Microlaimidae; species Microlaimidae sp. YZB2_3. The sequence continues at coordinate 12,042 of JASAMX010011496.1, read as the reverse complement.
TTTCAAGGCTGGCCCTATACCTGCTGTGTTTTTCCAAGTCCGTGGAGAAGTAACCGTTTATTAAGTGGACCAAGTCCAAAACTGACTAGCGTGAGCGAAAGCGGTCTATTTATACCCAAGAATTTTGTAATTTTTTAAAAATTTATTTTATAAATTTTAGACGACTAAAAGTTTATTGTTTTTATTTTGACCGCTCGCGCTCAGACGCTCATAACGTCACATCTCCCCCACCAAGATCAGTCGTCCTCGACTGAGTGAAATAAGTGGGGTTACAAAAACCAAGTAATACACACAAAATTAGTAGTTAATAACCAGACATAAAAATAATCAAAAAAAATATCAGAGATCACTGGAGGTTTTCAATGTGACTCGACTTGTTCGTATCCCAAAGATGTTGACTGAATTTTTCAATTGACTTGCGCATTGATCATTTGAATTGTTTTCCCACGATAATCCTCTGATCGAGTGTTCCTGGTCTTGAAATGATCTGCATTGAACAGTGTTTATTTTATAACGTTGATCTACATGGTCATATGATCATGATCTAAAAAAACTGATGTTTATTTTTATTTTGAAACATAAACACAAAACGCAATATTTTTTGTGTTTGGTCGTTTTGCTATCTTTGCACTGTTTGCTGTTTTTAATGGTAGGGATAGGGAAGTACTGATCTATCTGCGTCAGCACTTTATGTAAAACTAAAGGTATGACATGGGTGAGAAAATGTAGACTAACTTATAATGCGAACAACTTGTTTGCATAAAAATTCAGACTTTCATTTTCCCTTTTGTATTCTTGACGAATTTTTAGGCTAAGACCTTCTGAATTAATTTATAACTTATAACGTATAATTCATAAATTTATTATACATATAAGATAAATTAGACTTAGGATTTAAGACAGTTTGTTAAAACTATAAGATTAACTTCAGCTCAGACGTATAAAATAGATTGTTAGACGTAAATTGTATAATTAGACGTATATTTTGTAAAAACGTATGCTACAATATGAGTTGAGCGTATAGAAGATATTGTGTCAGACATATAATTAAACGTATATTTGATAAAAAAACGTATAATTAACGTTTGTTAGACGTCTAGAATAAGATAAAATAGTTAGTTAGACGTATAATATAGTTTTTTAGTCATAGAATTAGACGTATATTTGTTAAAAACGTATAATTAGACCCACTTTATATTATAATCAGTCAGACAATATATGAAACCTATAGAAAACGAAGACATATGACAAACTATTTTTAGGCTACGCTAATGAACACAATGAGACGTAAAACAAAATATAAAACGTCATACAAAGTAAAACCAAATATTTTTTAGGCTATGATCACGTGACTCCCTTGACAGACGCCGGACGTTTATTTGCCGTGTTCTTTGGCCTATTTGGGATCCCGCTGATGTTCATCACTGCAGCGGACATCGGCAAGTTTCTGTCTGAGGTGGTCACCAAGACCTACGCCAAACTGCGCCAATTCTCTTTGTGGCTGAAACGGATTCTGTGCCGGAGAAAACGGACCGCCGTCCCCACGGCTAATGGGGACGTGAAATCCAGGACTGCAGCTGATGATGCTGATGGGTTGCTGGAGGATGACGATGAGGACCCAGACCGAGTGGAACTGCCTGTGGTTGCCTACTTCCTGTTAATCTTGGGCTACTGCGCTATAGGCGGCCTAATGTTTACCCAATGGGAAAAAGGACAGATCTGGACATTCCTGCATGGCTTCTTCTTCAGCTTTAACACCATCACGACCATCGGGCTGGGGAACATCCTGGTGCGGGATGCCATCTATGTTGTAATGATAGTTGGCTACGTCATCGTGGGCCTGGCCGTCATTACGATGTGCGTGGACTTGGCCAGCAGCCAGCTCAAGGTCCTTTTCACCAAGCTGCACTATTTTGGCCGCAAGTTCCGCGGCGCCCGGGCCTTCATGAACATGTCGGACGACATCAAAGAGGCGATGAAAATCATCGCCGCCCTAAAAAAGAACAAGACCACCAAAGGCGGAATCACCCTGGAGGACATAAAGCAGTTCTTGGAGATAGAGCAGCAGTACCTGGCCCAGCCCTACGTCCCCCAGAACATAAACTTTATTCGCTGGGTGGATGAGGACGGGGGCTCTACCCGCTCTGGTAGCATTTGCCAGCGCAGTCAGTCAGGCATCATCTACGCTGGAGAAGATCCGGGGGTACACATGTAATCGGTTTAGGAAGCAAAGACTGCATGATGGTGCGCATGAACCTGCCTGGTGATGATGCCTGTGATGCATAGCTGTCATTCTGCAGCTAGTCTGGCATCAATTGGGCTAAAAAACATCCAGGGGTCCACATGCAGCCTGTACTACAAAAAAGACCTGGCGGTTTAAATTGTCGCCATAATTTTTTCCGGTGATATAAAGAAGATCTAATAGTACACCAATTGCGGCAAAACTCCCAGGAAAGGATCCAGAGACCTATTTATAGGCCGCATGGGCCCGTAGGCGCCGATTTAATTTCCCTTTTAAGGCGTTGTTATCCGGACTTGAGACGCCGATTTAGCTTCGTCCATATCTGTCTCCGGGAATTAATTTCCAGTTAACTTAATTTATTTTGGTCATTTTAATTTATTTACTTTTAACTACCAGTGTCCGGTGTCCGACTCGATTAGTTTTTTGCCTAAGATTTTTAACGCAATCCGTCGATTAAATGCAGCGCGTCCATGCCATGCATGTGAATCGATGAATCTCAACATGTTTTAATTTGCATTTACATGCAGGCGTGCATGCAATGGTACCTTCGCGAAAAAAGTTAACGAATCACTTGAATATAAACGACAATGGCTATTGTTTTATTTTGATAACGACATGTGAAATTCACTAGCTTTGAAACTATTTGGCGGTTTAATTGTTTTATTTATGCCTATAGTTAATTGATTTTAAAAACTATATAATGATAAATAAAAATAAGCAGCTGTAAGTTTTTAAAAAAAATGGTCAATATCAAAGATACTTTGAGTATTAACTAGATTATAATAGGTCTGTTCTAATTTAAAATTCAAGGCAAAAAATAGTTTTCACGGTAAATTTTTCAGCAAAAACAAAAAGCATCAAAAACAAAATATTTTTCTATTTGTTTGTAATCTTTGTTCTGTCTCCGCAATAAAAAAGTAAACAATCAAATTAGATCAAATATCAAAGTTATATAAAAAGAATTTTAGTATTACTATTAGTTTTTTGTAATTACTATTACGTCTTTATATTCAATAAATATTTATTTTCTGATATAATAAATTTTAAGTGTCATATAGGTAACGGATTATATTATAGTTTGTGCAAAATGTATGTGCACAGGCGAAAAATTTGAGTGAATTTGAGAGTCAATTGGGGGTACATTTATATCGTCTTTAATTTGAGTATCGTCACAATGAGTCAAAAGCGTTATAAAATATTTGTAACTGTGACTTTTTACATCTTAACACACAAATAATCTAAACAAAATAAGTCAGAGTTATGTTAATTTTGTACTGATTGTGAGTCTTTGTATCAGAGTAACGACAATACACTCACCATTACTTAATTCTTTTCACCGCTGAACATATTTTTTGCTCAAACCGTTTTTTTTTTCAACTGCCTGTAAAATATTTATTGTAATAATGTATTTTTATGATTATTAATGTTAAAGCTTTATGCCGATGATTATAGTTCCATAAAAGATTCTAGTCATGTTAAAATGAAACACAAATCAATTAAAAAACAATTGCGATGAAAGCAAACGACCAAAGTCACATAAGGAATAATTTGCATACAACAGAATTAATTTTGCAATACATCCTTTGGAATTTTGAGTTCAGTACAATCATGGTAAAGTCACTGCATGCACGATGATTATTATTTTTGGTAAAAACAACTGAATTCAAATTTCAAAGGATGTATCGCAAATTTAATCCTGTTGTATGCAAATTAATCCTTATGTGACTTTGGGCGATTACGTAAATAAACTACTCCTGGGGCTTATTTCATCAAGGTTTTTGTAATTGTAAATTAATAAACGCATTTAGTTTCTTCTTATTTTATTAATTAAAAATACGTACGTAACTGTGGAATAAACGAAATTTATAGACATGTAATTTTTTTAAATTCTAAACGCAATTTTATTAATATATACGTTTTAATTAAAAAATACAAAAGAAAAATATGCGTTTATTAATTTACAGCTGTAATTACAGGCAATTTTTAAGAAATAGGCCCCTGGGGCCTATTTTATGAAAATTGCTATTTATTGAAAACTAATAAACCAATATTTTTCTTTGTATTTTTAATTAAAAAGTTTAATAATAAAATTGCGTTCAGAATTTAAAAAACACAAATTAATTAGTATATTCTACAGTTACGTACGTATTTCTATCCAAAAAAACAATATAGATGCATTTATTAATTTAAAAATACAAAGATTTTTATAAAATAGGTCCCTGGAGTATAATGATGTTTTCCGGAGCTCTAAGCTCCGAAGTTCTGAAGTGGAAGTTCGCTTTTTGAAACTCTGAGGCAACTCTCGCAGCTCCGCCCTATTTAAATACTAATTTTATAAATAATTAAAAAGTAATGCCATAGATTATTGGAATATTTGTAAAAAAATTTAAAACCGATAAAAATAATCCTGAAAATGAGGATAGAACTACTAAAACATATGGCAAGCTTAAATAAGCTTGAAATCACTCATATAAAGGGGGGGGGAAATTGGAAGTTTAAAGCTTCCTCCATTTTAAATGTTTAAAGATATGGAGCGTAATATTGGAGAGTACAAAACATCGGTAGTGTTGATGCAATGCATTTATGTAAATGTAAAAATTCACAGGATTTATTTTAAATTTTTTTAAATTTTTTAATAATAATCAATATTTGACTAAACAATCAAAATATTTGAATAAAACATTATCCATCTACATTTTATTTTAGTTTAACAACCACAAGTTACTGCATAATAAATATAATTATTATCGGGCTGGGTAATAATTCCAATCTATTCAATTTAATTTAAAAAATATATTAAGTCATCTATTAGCTGATAGTCGTATATTAAAATTTTTTTTTTCAAAAACAATAAGATACTAAAAAATTTTTTTTTATTTAGTAACATGTTTATTCAATTGCTAAAGTTAAAGATGTTTATTTTATAGGACGTATCCAATAACACGGAACAGTTGTTTTATGAAATGACATCATACTTAAAAATTACGTCCAAAAACATTTAAAGCTTGACATTTTTTGAAACTATTCTTTTTGTTTTATGTTCTGTTTTTACGTTGAAAAAAATTTTGTATGTATCATATACTTACTTCGTTTAGATTCGTATTGCTATTGCAGATAATCACCTCTAGCTCCCCCAACCATACTAGCCTATGTGCCCCACCCGGGGTTTTATTGAGGGGGCAATTCCAAAACGGGTGGGGGGGCAACTTTTTAAAACGGGGGAAAAAAGAAAAGAAGGGAAAAGGGTAAGAAGAAGAAAAATAGGAAAAGAAGAAGTAGAAGAAGAAAAAAAAGAAGAACAAGAAGAATTAGAAGAAGTATGAGAAAAAAGTAGAAGAAGAATAGTAGAGAAGAAGAATAAAAAAGAAGAAAAAGAAGAAGAAGTATAAGAAAAGAAGAAGAAGAAGAGAAATAAAGAAAAATCAAGAAGATGAAAAAGAAGTATATCTATACATCCAGTTTCAATACAATAAATTATTTCATATCGGTTTAATATCAAATTCTAAGAGTGAATGTATCAGAATACATGGATCATGGATACATCATTTGAGGTTTACAAATAAAAAAAAAACGATAAATCGCAGTGAAGTTTTGGTAAAACCCAAATTTTTCATCCACAACTTTAAATGTTTTTTCCTTCCAAAATGGCAAATTTCAAAAATATATAATATGCCACACCAACATGTTTATTTTAAAAATTCAATTTACCTAATATCTCCAACATAATGTGTCTCCCAGCTTAACCTGACTCTTCGCTTTCCGACTAAGTGAACAAAGGCAGTTCTTCCATAAATACTTTTTGCTAGTTCACAACCACTATTACCTTTAAATATTAAAAAAAGTCAAGCCAAATATGTAACCTGAAAAAAAATAAAAGCAAATAATAATGATTAATTATAAACAATAAAATAAATAAGAGCAAAATTAAATAAACCGCATAGCAATTAATCAAATATTCATTAAATTTTGCATGTTTGTATGTTTTTGAGCTAAAAGTTAAAATAATAAAAAAAGGCACAGTCTGTTTTGTTTAATTCAAAACAAGACAAACACAAATTAATCTAAACCAAACTTAAAATAATCATAAATAACACACTAAATAGAAGTGATATTAAAGATAAACTTGCGCAAGCATGTTGGCTATTGCCATAAGAATTGCCTCTTTTGCTATAGCTCAGAATTTTAGTAAAAAAATTAATTGAATTCCACAGAATGGATTTCGCATAATTAAAACTGTTTGAACATTTTTTTCTGTTCGGGTAGATATAAAAATAGTTTAATTGTGTCCATACTTACCTCTACCAATAATTAATACTTTTTGTCCTTCAAAAGTTTCAGGCGATATGTCAATATCGTGATAATTTTCAACATATTCTCTTTTTCCAACCATGTAACTGGGAATTGCATTGGGTACAAATAATCCTGTTGCCACTATCAGAGTACTATAAGAACATTTATAACTTATTCATGAACAACCTTAAGTATAGAGTGTAAATCATAAGCAACAAAGATCAAAACCTCAAAATCAAGTTTATCATGATAATTTTTTAAGTTTAATTTAATACTGTGTTCATGACTAAAATGATAAATGTTCTTATAGTACTCTGATAGTGGCAACAGGAGGTATCTGTACCCAATGCAATTCCCAATGACATGGTTGGAAAAGAATATGTTGAAAATTATCACGATATTGACATATCGCCTGAAACTTTTGAAGGACAAAAAGTATTAATTATTGGTAGAGGTAAGTATGGACACAATTAAACTATTTTTATATCTACCCGAACAGAAAAAAATGTTCAAACAGTTTTAATTATGCGAAATCCATTCTGTGAAATTCAATTAATTTTTTTACTAAAATTCTGAGCTATAGCAAAAGAGGCAATTCTTATGGCAATAGCCAACATGCTTGCGCAAGTTCATCTTTAATATTGCGCAAGTTCATTTAGTGTGTTATTTATGATTATTTTAAGTTTGGTTTAGATTAATTTGTGTTTGTCTTGTTTTGAATTAAACAAAACAGACTGTGCCTTTTTTTATTATTTTAACTTTTAGCTCAAAAACATACAAACATGCAAAATTTAATGAATATTTGATTAATTGCTATGCGGTTTAGTTAATTTTGCTCTGATTCATTCTATTGTTTATAATTAATCATTATTATTTGCTTTTATTTTTTTTCAGGTTACATATTTGGCTTGACTTTTTTTAATATTTAAAGGTAATAGTGGTTGTGAACTAGCAAAAAGTATTTATGGAAGAACTGCCTTTGTTCACTTAGTCGGAAAGCGAAGAGTCAGGTTAAGCTGGGAGACACATTATGTTGGAGATATTAGGTAAATTGAATTTTTAAAATAAACATGTTGGTGTGGCATATTATATATTTTTGAAATTTGCCATTTTGGAAGGAAAAAACATTTAAAGTTGTGGATGAAAAATTTGGGTTTTACCAAAACTTCACTGCGATTTATCGTTTTTTTTTTATTTGTAAACCTCAAATGATGTATCCATGATCCATGTATTCTGATACATTTTTACTTTAGAATTTGATATTGAACCGATATGAAATAATTTATTGTATTGAAACTGGATGTATAGATATACTTCTTTTTCATCTTCTTATTCTTCTTTTTTCTATTCTTCTTCTTCTTCTTCTTTTTCTTATACTTCTTCTTCTTCTTTTTTTTCTTCTTTTTTATTCTTCTTCTTACTATTCTTCTTCTACTTTTTTTCTTATACTTCTTCTAATTCTTCTTGTTCTTCTTTTTTTTCTTCTTCTACTTCTTCTTTTTCCTATTTTTCTTCTTCTTTTTTTGTTCTTTTCATTTTCTTCTTCTTTTTTCTTTTTGTGGTTTTTCTTCTTCTTCTTTTTTCTTCTTCTTCTTCTTTTTTTCTTCTTCTTCTTTTTATTCTTCTTCTTCCTATTATTATTCTTCTTCTTTTTCTTATACTGTTTCTGTTTTCTTCTTCTTCTTCTTCCTCTTCTTCTTCTTTTTCTTCTTCTTTTTCTTCTTCTTTTTCTTCTTCTTTTTTTCTTCTTCTTCTTTTTATTCTTCTTCTTCTTCTTTTTCTTATACTTCTTCTAATTCTTCTTGTTTTTGTTCTTGTTCATTTTTTTCTTCTTCTTCCTCTTCTTTTTCTTCTTCTTTTTCTTCTTTTTCTTCTTCTTCTTTTTTTTTCTTTTTTTTTCTTCTTCTTCTTTTTCTTCTTCTTCTTTTTCTTCTTCTTCTTCTTCTTGTTTTTCTTTTTCTTCTTTTTTTTTCTTCTTCTTTTTATTCTTCTTCTTCCTATTCTTCTTCTTTTTTCTTATACTTCTTCTATTTCTTCTTGTTCTTCTTTTTCTTTTTCTTCTTCTTTTTCTTCCTATTTTTCTTTTTCTTCTTTTTCTTTTTCTTTTTCTTCTTCTTCTTTTTTTCTTCTTCTTTTTTTCTTCTTCTTTTTCTTCTTCTTATTATTCTCCTTTTTCTTCTTTTTCTTCTTCTTTTTTTTCTTCTTGTTCTTTTTCTTCTTGTTCTTGTTGTTCTTGTTGTTGTTGTTGTTGCTCTTCTTCTTCTTCTTCTTCTTCTTTTTCTTCTTCTTTTTCTTCTTCTTCTTTTTCTTCTTCTTCTTTTTCTTCTTCTACTTCTTCTTCTTCCTGAATGAAAATGATAATGAATTACGTTTTTATAGAGGAGTAAATAACGAAGTCCTGGACTCTTACATGTTAAAGTCCCTCGATGCATTTATGGAAGGCAGAATTAGCAATGAAATAAAAATTATGAAGGATAACGATGGAAGTATCCGATTAGTGTAAATATGTTTTTTGAACCAAAAACTAATAATTTTAAAAATTTATCTAATTTGATATAAACGTGAACCTTCTGGGCATAAAATAATTACTTCTGGATAAGCTTATTAAAATTTATCAGAACCGGAGATGGCCAATCAAAATTGTGCAGTAATGACATTAAAAAAATACAAAACCCCAGTTATCTTTTTTAAAATCCTGCCGTGCTATATTTAAAACTTATGGATCCGGTCCACTTTGGAATGGGTTTGTTTTTTACGTAAGCCGGTTTGCATAAATCAGTCGCATTCCGGTATGATCATCGGAAAGTGTACTGGGTTAAAAATTTCCCGGACCAGTACATCAGTCCTTGGGGCTCTCTAACCGTGGGGTCCCAGCTCCTCGGCGTATTGGATTTCATTCTAATGTGGCGGGGATTAAGCTGGCCTCTATGTCTCGAGAATAAAGGAGGTTCTCGCCCTGAGCCCCATCAACCCTGCATCAGTAGTTTCTTGGGTACGCCTTAGGGCGCAC
>JASAMX010011495.1:0-12897 GCA_030248175.1 Microlaimidae sp. YZB2_3 | reverse complement strand
CTGTGGCTTAACAAACTTACATATTGGTATTTGAGCTAATAAAGGTACAGCTATTCAAATTATTTTTAAAAATTCTAAGTTTATATGATTTTAAAATTAAAAAGCATGGGGGAAAATCTATCCCGGTATATTCTTTCCCCCGGGGAAAGAATTTACCGAGGAGGGAAAGAATATCCCGGGATATCCGGGGATAGTTTTTCCGGGGGGAAAAATTTTTAGGGGGGAAAGAATATTCCTTGATACCGGCGGGCGGGTGACTTTTTTATAAATAATACAGTTTATAATAATTAAAAATACGGGCCGAAGAAATTTCGAGCCTAACTGGGGCAGGCCAAAAAATCAGGCAGGCCGAACCTAATCGGGGAGCTAAAATCTTCACCCGCTTACCAAGGGCGTAGCCAGGGGGGGTTGTAAGGGTGGCAACCCCGCCACCTTTTGGGTTGGCGGAGGTAAAAATTTGGGGGTCCAAAGAGAACAATTTTAAAAAATTTCCTCGCGCTTTGCTCCGCTCAGCGCTCGACATTTATATACCTTTTTACAACATTTAAGTGATGTTTTTAATGAATTTCAAAGACAATTTTAGAAAATTTTTTCGTGCTATCGCACGATTTTTAATGTTATACCTTTTTAAACCCGAAATTTTTCAAGTTTAACTTAAAAAATAATGCAAATAACAACAAAAAAAAATCACCTAGCGCGAAGCGCAAAAAATTTTACCCTTTTTTAATGTCTTTTTTACGGTATTTTGAAAATTTCAAAATCTAAACTCCTTAAAACATTTTTCACACTTTAAGTCTAATATGTTTTGTGTTTGGTAAGAAAATTCTCCACCATTTTTAGTGAAAATGTTTTGCTCAGCAAAAAAATGTCCATGTTAATTTACTTAAAATTCTACTTTTAACACATTTCCCAAACTGTAAGCTTTTTATTGTTACCTAATTTAGCTTGCGTTTTTTAGTTGGCAAAAAGGGTCCTTCCTGCCTTTGCAAAAAGTGCGTTGTAGAGCATAAATATACATTTTAAAAAACCACGATTTTCTGATATTGGTAGTTTTGTTCATAAAGAGCTACTAACTACATATTTTAAGACAGTATAAAGTTTTCAAGAATACTTTAATCTGTTAAGTGGTTGGTTGGTTAGTTTTTAGCTTAATCGGTTGGTTGGTTAGTGAGAAGTTAGAAAATACACACAAACAGCCACACAGACACACGGTAATCCATTTATATATATATATATATATATATATATATATATATATATATATATATATATATATATATATATATATATATATATATATATATATATATATATATATATATATATATGATATATATATATATATATATATATATATTGGTTAATTTCATACAGTAACGTACATACAAAAAAAGACAAATAGTCAGAAAAAAGAACATATCACAAGAGATCCATTTAAATCTGTATGAAAGTTGCACAGGTATCTATAAAAAAATACTACGGTGTACAACAAAAAGAAAAAAATTTTTTTACCACCAATCAAGCAAAGTTAAATTTTGTAAACATTTCAAGGAAATTTATCACATTTTATTCTATGCTGTTTTCATGAAAGAACTGTGTTAGTCTTTTACAAAACAAGTTGAGAGATTTGGCTTGTTCTATGTTGGTTGGCAATTTGTTCCATAGATTAATTATTCTACTAGCCTTGAAAAATGCTCTAAGAATAGAGCAGGAAAAAGGGGCGATTTTTCCCCGGGCGTATGTTTAGACAGAAAAGATGTAGACTAGTCTGAGATGGACATTATGTGGACTATAGGAAATTTGCATTTAGTTTGGCCAGCCTGCCTCACTAAATAAAAATTTCTATGAAATGATAATGATTTGCTTTATAAATTGATCTTGTTAATAAAACAGAACTGTTGCATTTTTTTTTAGTTTGACTGAAATGTGAATTGAAAAAATCATACTCACAGCAATCTTTGACAAGCGCGAAATCGCCACTTTTTCAAATAGAAAGTTATAGTTGTATGTTAAGAAACAAATATAACCTTCTAATTGAAAAAGTGGCGATTTCGCGCTTGTAAAAGATTGCTGTGAGTATGATTTTTTCAATTGACATTTCATCAAACTAAAAAAAAATGCAACAGTGCTGTGTGATTAGATCAATGTATAAACAAATCATTATCATATCGTAGAAATTTTTATTTAGTGAGCAGCTGGCCAAACCAAATGCAAAATTCCCAGCAGTCCACATAATGTCCATCTCAGACTAGTCTACATCTTTTCTGTCTAAAAATACGCCCGAGGAAAAGTCGCCCCTTTTTCCTGCTCTATTCTTAGAGCATTTTTCAAGAGCTAGTCTACCGCTTTTTTTTGAATTAAATTAAAAAATAGCCCTAATAAACTATAGTTTTAGCTGCGCAATGACATATGTTTATAATCATTCCGTTGCCGAGATAAAATAAAAAAAATAATAAGAAGAAGAGTGAATTTAAATTACAAAATTAACCACGTTGTTTAATTATAGTTAGTGCGGTGTAATGTGCTCCAGACAAAGTTTACCTACGTTCTCTAAATATAGTTGGCGCGATGCCGTGCGCCAATGATTGCAATTATAATTTTTAAAGTAAAAATAATAATAATAATAATAAGATGAATGAACATGAACTAACAAAGTTTACTCACGTTGTCTAAGTATAGTTGGCGCGGTGCCGTGGGTTAAATTGCAGTTGGCACCCCGCACCACCGATGATTAGCGGCGCGTGGCGCGCCCCCGCCACCGACGCGTATTATTTATTTTTTAATAAAATAAAACTTTGAATTAATTTTGTAATCCAGTAATGCAAGAATTAAAAAAAGTACTCTGTTGTTTTTGCCGTTTTCCGCGCGGTTGAAGCAGATGGCGCTGGGAACTGGCGCCGTTTCTGCCACCAATTAAAACCGGTCTGCTATTTTTGTGCGGTTTTTGCCTGAGGGGATGTTGGTTGTCTGCTCTGTACAGATCCTTACTTGTTGCCAAAAGGCTGTTATTGTGCGGTTGGGAGTTTTTATTTGTCTAATTTTCAATTTTTTATTTTGATCAATAAATCGATAACAAGGACCTAAATGAAAAAAGTGCTTCCTAAGAAAGTTGCGTAATTCCTTCTTCTTTCTAATGAGCCCATGTTTATTTTTGATCAATCAGTAACGAATGAGGAATATCGTTTTTAAGAATGGAGCGTTGGAATAATAATAATAATAATAAGAAGAAGAAGAAGAAGAAGAAGAAGAAGAAGAAGAAGAAGAAGAAGAAGAAGAAGAAGAAGAAGAAGGTTCTGAATTTCAAAATTTACCCACGTTCTCTAATTATGGTTGGCGCGGCGCCACGGGGCTAAATCGCCCCGTGGCGCTCCCGCGCCACCCATGATTACTAAAAAGTAATTGCTTATATCCAGGCGATGCTTATTTCTTTGAAGTTTAGCTCCGTTATTTCGGGTTTTTAGATTTTTATCTATTGAGAAAAACGTTTTAGAATCGATGTCAACTATTCCATTAAGAATTTTATATGTCATTATCATGTCGTTTTTTAGCCTTCGCGATGATAAGGATTCTAGCTCTAACTCATTGCAACGAGTTTCATATTCGACTTTGGGAAAACCGCAGCGTTCATAAAGCTTACGTGTGAAAACATGTTGGACGCGCTCAATTATTTTGTTGTCTTTTATTAGATGTGGAGACCACACACTAGTCTCAAATTCTAAAAGCGGCCTTATGAACGTAACGTATGCTTTGAGAAAAGCAGACATGTTAAATGTGAATGAAACGTAAAATCATAAAATACAAATAATTTACATATAGAATGGGTCCCCTTAAAAATAAACTAATTTCTTATTGTTATGTGAAATTTAGGCCTGAGTCTCGAAACAGAAATTAGAAAAGATTTAGGTTTTTGTTTAGGAAGCACAGACCACAAAATAAAACTTAAAAAATTATCAAGAAATATTTTATATGAAATATTAGGAATATAATAGAGGTAATTTCAGTCAGTCTGTCTGTCTGCCTGTCTGTCTGTCTGTTTGGTTTTTGTCTGTCTGTTTGTCTCTCTGTCATATGTGTGCGTTCGTGCGTGCGTTCGTGCGTGCGCCCGTGCATGGATGCGTGCGTGCGTGCGTGTGCACGTGCGTGCGTGCGTACGTGCGCCCGTGCGTGCGTGCGTACGTACGTGCGCCCGTGCGTGCGTGCGTACGTGCGTGCATGCGTGTGTGCGTGCGTGTGTACGTGCGTGCGTGCATGCGTACGTGCGTGCGTGCGTGCATGTGCGTGCGTGCGTGCGTGCGTGCGTCCGTGCGTGCGTACGTGCTTGTGGGTGTGTATCGGTGAATAGTATTCTCATTTTTAGATTTCTCTCTCAAAAAAAATTGGTTATTGGAATATTGGAAGTGTTGCCATACAAAAATTAATTTTATATTTGAAACAGCAAAAAAAATTATTTATTAGACGCAGGTAAATTTTATACAAATCGATGATTATTTTGAGAACGCGAGCTTGTTTTTTTTTTGTAATTCAGTACAATGCGTTTATTTGGAAATAATGACAATAAGATAAAATCTTGTCAGTCAAATATGAATAAATTAAATTGCAAAAAACAAAGAAAATTTAACCACAAGAACAAAGTTATAAAAAGTTAAAAATGTTTTATTAAACTATTACAGTTTTAAATAATCTTTCAAATCGGAATTAAAATTATAATTTAAACGACTTTATAATCGGGGTTAAAATTATTTTATATGAATGTATTTGTTGTAATATAGCACAAACATCAGTAAAAAATATATAGTTTATGTTAACAATGAAGTATCTAGGCGACCCTGTAATAAATCTTTTTATGTATCTATTATACCGGATTAAAATTGCTCAAATTGCAGTCGCACAGCGGCAACATCAAACAGGAAAATAAAGCCTTGCGGAAACAAAAAATAACGATAAAAAACAGCTGGTTTCCCCATCTTCCCCTTTTTACCCACGAAAGATTTGTTGTTGAAACTAAAGGAAAGAGTCATATTCAGTACGAAATTAAACAAGAGTCGGAGTCACAGTCACACAAAAAAGTCACATTCGCGTGTATGTTATACTGAATTTGTCTCAGTTACTGCGAAAAATAGCAGTTCCGTCCTAGTGAAGACGGTTTTGGTTTTTTATGAACGTTTTCTTTATTATTGTTAGGTTTCCGGACTGAATTATCGGTGAAAAGTCTTGGGAAGAATGCGGTATTCACAACGTGCTGCCGGATTGATTCGGGACGTGTAAATCTGATATTCGCAAAATCCGCAGTTTTTACCTTAACAGTTTTCGGGAATCCACAAAAGATCTCAAGATCAAAAACGAAGCGTTTAAAATTTAAAAGCATTCCAAGCCATCAGTGTGCAGCAGCAAATCATTAAATTAAAAACGTTTACAAAAATAAGTCTGAAAAGTTGATTTTCTACAGTTTTCATGTTATTCTGTTGGAAAAGTTTTTACATTTGGGGAATCGGCAAAAGAAGCGATCTTTCGAATCTCATAAGATCTAAGTATTCAAGACAATTTAACCCAAATATTTTTGAGGGTACATTGTGGGTTGTAAAAATGATAACCATTGGTTAAATTGAGTTAAAAATAATTTTTTTGACATCAGCGTGTCGAGAATTTTGATATGAGTATAAATACGAAGGTATTTAATTAAATATTTCAAAATGACGCCCTAAAAATTTTTGGTGGGTACATTGTAGGTTGTAAAAATTGTATCATGGGGTGAATCAAATTAAAAATAATATTTTTGATATCAGTGTGTCGAAAGCTTTTCTATGAGTACAAACATAACGGTTTTATAATAAAATCACCCCTTAAGAATTTTGGCGGGGGGGGGTACATTAATGGGAGTAAAAAATGGGTAAAAAATAAATAAAAATTAAATAAACTATATATTTTTAAAGTCAGTATGTCGAGCAAGAGCTTTCATATGCGTAAAAACCCGACACCTAAAAAGAAAAATTGACAAAATTACCATTTTTCAAATTTGGGAATATTTGCGGATATGTAAATGGGTAACCATAAAAAATTTTAAACAAAATGTTTTTGCAAGCAGCACGCATAAAGCTTTCAAACGAATATAATAAACACGACTTTAAATACCGAAAACAAAAAAAAACAGAAAAAAACACTTCTTACTAATTTGGGGGGGGGGGTACAAATTGGTCTGTATTTTGGTTACCCGACATTTTAGAACTAAATTTTTTATATTTTTTAAATCAGCACGTTAAGAACCTTAAAATGATATATTACTTGCTTATGTGGAAGAGTTGTGTCAAAAGCTGACATTTTAGGGATCACCCAGTGCAGTTCTTTAGGGCACAAAAGTTTTTGGGACCGTCACCAAAACTTAACCTATACAACTGGGCATAATTCCTTCCGGGTCTCAAACTTGTTGCTCAAACAGTTTTTGATTATTGTGCAAAAGAGTTCACTTTTTGTCTGCAATACAAACAATTTTTGCAAAAATCGTAAAACTGACCGCTTTTAACCCCTCAGGGTACCCGACCCAGGTAGGTTAAAGGCTGGTTCATACTTATGACAAAACGTCCTTTGGACAAATTCCAAAAGACAAAAGTCCTTTGGACTTTGTCCAAAGAACAAAAGTCCTTTGGACTTTGTTCAAAGGAAAATAAAGCGTAAAAACGTCCTTTGGATTTTGTCCAAGAACAAAGTCCAAAGGACAAAATTAAAAGGACAACGTGTTCATACTTTTTTGCCCTTTGAACTTTTCCTTTTGGATTTTTTCCTTTGGACTTAAATAGCATTTATACTTCGTCCAAAGGAAAAAAGTCCAAAGGACGTTTTGGCTTGTCGAAATGACGTTTTGGCTTTTCTAAATTTGTCCTTTAAAATTTTTCCAAAGGACGTTTTGTCATAAATATGAATCAGCCTTAATCGTAACAAATTATATATTTTTAAGCTCAAGAAAGTATAGTCCGCATAAAAATTTTGAAACGTAAGGATTATATACTAAAAGGTTAGAAAATTTTGCTGAAAAAATTGGCTTTAAATTTGGGGGTTTAAGGGCTAACCCCCCAAAATTTTTGAAAAAAAATTTTTTTCAGGAGGTAGCCTAAAAGTTCAAGGACCTTAACTTAAGATATTTGCGTATATATCGCTCGCAACGCGTTTGAAAGTTATAAAAGCTCAAACGAAAATTTTTCTGTCACAATTTTGCAGTATGGCTAAAAAAAAGAATAGAAATGAAGAACAAAGAATTACAAACGCGAGAAAATGAGTTGTGTAGGTATAACTGTCCATAGGGAGCAAATTTTCCAGGAAGCAAATTGTTCAGGGAGCGAATTGTCTAAGGAGCGAATTGTCTCTGGAGCAAATTGTGGCCATTTAGTATAAACAACTTCTTATATTAATATTGTAATAAGTAATAAAAAAGAATATGAATTTTAATATATGAGCGTTACAATAATGATAGTAAGAAGACGGAAAAATCACTGAATTTTAAAATTTCTCACGTTCTCCTATTATGGTACTGGCGGCGCCGTAAGGATTAATCGCCTCGTGGCGTTCCCGTGCCACTTAATAAAACATTTTCCAAAACTATTTTTATCATGTGAAAATCACTGCTTATTTGATTATTTTGTTTTATATATAGGTGGCTGGGCGGTCGAAATAAACGAAATGATATATTTTTTATTATGTTGGACAGTTTATGTTTTTTATATTTTTATTTGTACAATGGGATGCTCAAAAAGGAAGAATGTTGACAATCAAGCTAGTCAAGCTAAGTTTTGTACAGAAGAAAAAGCAGTTACCAATTCAGATAAAGAAAAAAGTAAGAAAAAAAAATTGGCGATGTTTTGGTTTTACACCCCATTTCTATGTGGTACATTTTAATAAAAAATACACGTCTGAGTACAAAATATAAAAGCAAAAACTCAAACAAAGTCTGTATTAACGCATTAGACAAAACTTTTCGTTAATGTTTTAGAAATAAACTAATAGTATCACAGTTCGCAGTGAGTTTTTTGCTTAGTGTACTCTTCCAAATGATTTGGTTTATAATTAGTTTATTTTTATCAATAAACTGATTTAAAATAATAAAATTTTATTTTAGGGACTTCAAAATTTTTTTTTAGAATTGAAGAATATATATACCTATTTTGGAATAAGGTGATCCGACTAAACGTAGGCCTAGGGACTAGATGTGAGATAGGTTGTGTATATTTTATGTATTTAGTAAATCATATACTAATCTTTGTTTATTATAGGAGAGAACACAACAAGGGAAAGATCAAGAGGAAAATGGTAACAAATTTTATTTAGGTCAAGTAGTGAACATAAGTACGGTTGCGCATCGTTATTGCGACGCTCTGGATATCTGGGCTGTGGACAGAAAAGAGGTCTTCGAACCTGGCAAACTTACGCAAGAAGCAAGCTAGCTCAAGTACCTTTAATAATCTCCCCTTGACAACCTACAATGGGAATTACACCACTTTGGAGATCGTGGTTGATTTGGTTTACCAAATCTTAAACAAAATTAAGACGAATAAGGTAAACTAACCTTTAGTTATCTTACACTATCCTATTTTATTTTACACTTATATGTCTTTTACCTCTATTTCTTTGATCTTTTTATGTTATCTAACTATCATATTATTTATTTAATTTACCTTAGGTTACAATTTTATTTGTTTTGGTTATTTCCTTTTTATTATTATTATTATATATTATTCTCATACAAAATGTAAAACTCACATCTGCTCCCTAAAATCCTCTGATAGGGGTTGGGCCTTGACTAACATTCTATATCAACAACAGTGCTGATATAGGGTGGTAGGCGGCAATATGGAATATCCATCGCCGGCCCGCTTCAGCTATAAAAAAAAAGAAATTGTACTCACGAAAATTTTATATATATTTACAAAAAAAATTTTGAAGTAGTTTGACCCCCACAAAGTTATAAGTAGTTTATTGATGATTATAAACCTGTGTTATTGTGTTGATTCCAAAATTCACATTGAAAACTTTCTAAAAGCAGCCGTTCAAATATTGATAAAATTCTAAGTTTAAGCCTCTAAGCCTAAGCCTTAAAGGTGCGGTGGGAAGTCAAACAAAAAACACACGACGGCCGCCGTCACTTTGTATTTTTAGCAAAAAAATCGCAGGTTTTTTGTAATATCTCGAGAAACGCAATACCTCGAGAAATACTGCTCCAATCTTCACAATCAAGGTATCCAAATAAAGTAAAAAATAGCGGCTTTTTAGTACATATGTTGTAACTCAATTTTTGAAACCCATTCAGCAATTCTTCAAGTACAAATTGTCAAAAAAGCCATTTTTGGGAGGTCATATCTCCTGAACCAGGGAATATATTTGGATGAAAAAGTTTTTGTGAGCTATTGGGAGCAGGGGTAAAATTTTTACAAAAAATTATCAAAATCTAAGACAAAAAGTTTGGCTCCGCATCGTATTAGACAAAAGAATTAAAAAAAAATTCGAAAAAAATTAGTAAAAAAATTGTATTAGAGTTCTAAATTTTCCATATAATATTTCAAACAAAAAAAAACCCGGCCTATTTATAATGATTTTTATCAAGTTTTTCAGAAGCACCATCTAGTGCTTCTGAAAAATGAAAATGATGAAAATGATTGATTTGGTATTTTGGTGTGTAAAAGACTTCTATTTGGTTTTTTTTTCTTTTTTTTGGGTGCATGCAATTTCAGTGCGGTTATTTACTTGCTTTTGTATGTTCCTGTCGTTTGACAAAATAAATAATAATAATAATCTAGTGTTGTGTACTTAATACTAAGAAAGGTCGCAAGTAGGTAAGTATGTAGGTAGTTAACTACTTCTAAAATTTAAAGTAGTTAGTTAAGTAGTTAACCAGGTAGTTAAAATGCCACGCGAAAGCAGCTTCCCATTGAAACGCGTCCCGCGGCCTGAAGATTTAAGGTAGAACACCACAGTTAGATTTTGACGGCAGATCATTACTAATTAATTTTTACTAAAGTTATTTGACCAGCTGATTCAGTTTTTGACATTCATTTTTCTTAAAAAAAATCATCGTCTACAATCATCAAATGACACCAACCCAATTAAGTGGAAGTTTTTCCTTACTTATTTAAATACGATCAATTTGTTTTTTTTTTAAAGATCAGGGCGCGCATTCTGACGCGCGGTTAAAATTTACCCCGGTTAACTTTTTTTTACATGCTTAAGGATGCGAGTGAAAAATCAATTTTACCTAGGTAAAAGTCGGGTTAAAATTTTTCTATTGTTTTAAGAATAAGAATTTATCCAACTCCAGAGGTGGTTAAATATTTTCTCCCATAAGATTAATTTAATCAAAAATAAAATACGCTCATTGATTAAATTTTTTATTTTGCGCGAGGTGGTTTTGCGGCGCCAGAGGCAGGATTTTCTTTTCCACATGCGGTAGCGGTTTAGAGAAGGGAAGGAAAGTGAAGGGGAAACAAGTTAACAAACGAAGTCTGCGGAAAACAAACAAACAAAGTCTGCGGAAAGCGTCCTGCGGCCTGCGTCTCGCGGGTTGCTGGAACGCGGGTCGCCTTCCATGACGTTGTCTGAGCCATGTTTCAAAAATTTCGATAACCCGCGAGACTCGTGGAACGCGGGTTAAGCCGGGGGACGCTTTCCAATGGGAAGCTACCTTTGCGCGGAACTGTAACTACTTTAATTTCTCTTGTACTTAGTTAAGTAATAAGTAGTTAAGTGTCAAAAACAAGAATTTTGTATGAAGCTTTTTGACTCCCTCTCTAATATCGTTGATAACCTTACTTTTAATAACCACGAATTTTTCCTTTTTTGAATTTCATTTTTTTAAAATCTGGATTAAAATCAAATTAATATTCTCCTTAGAAAAAAATTTTCATGGGAAAATTTTTTTAGCACCTGAAATAAATTAATATCTAAGAAATTTAATTATCACAATTTCTTTAAAAATTCACCCAGATATTGCAGTTCTGTATTAAAATACACAACAAATATAAATAATTTACAAAAAAACCTAAAAAAGTTTTAACATTAAAATTTAAATTTTTTAGCATTAAACTTGAAATTAATTTTACTAATTTGAAAAATTTAATCATAAAAATAGAAAAAATAACGTACATTTTCGAGATCAATTACTTTCGTACTTAGAACGGCGTGCATGGTATTTTCTCCTATGTTATAATCAAAACACAAAAATTGGTAAAAGGAAAAAAATTAAAGAACGCAATTTAGACGTAACGCAACGCATTTAGTAAACAGAAGATGGTGTATTTAAAAGTTACAGGGCCTTTAGATTCATAACCAGGGGACTTCGGAACTTAAGAACAAAATTTTAAAAATTACAACCATCACACAAACAATTATTACAAAATTTTTTATTCTAAATTTGTTTTTAGTTTTAATCTTAAAATTGATAATCAAAATTGTGTAATAATTTAAAGTCTTTAGATTTTCATTTGTTTTTTTTTTCGTGCTAATATTGCTGTCTGAACATTAAATGACAGTTTTTGTTCTATTTTAAATACCTATGAAGTTTTGGGTAACAGCATCGCGTTGACTACACCACAAAACTAATAGTTAAGTAAAATACTTAGAGCGTATAATGGCCCCATTTTGGGCGCATTGTAATTGTGGAGCACTCTTTACAGTGTATATTCTTTCAAAATCTGTGCTAGCAAATAAACCATACGTAACGTAAGTAACGAATTAGTGTTCATCAAAACTCAATTAAGAATTAAGAATCAATTAAACCACAAAAATCAGAAGTAGCTCTAATTAGAACACTCGAAAAACTAATTGAGGCGCAACCCACTTAGGACGTGTCCGAATTATTACGGTCCAAATTTATCTATTAATTTAAATGATCTAGGTATTAACAAATTTTCTCGACTTATATTATGTGATAAATATTTTTTAGGCGGTAAATCGTCGAAGAAAAAAACCTCAGGATTACAGGTCGAGTTGTAAACAAGCCGAAGACTTAATGAGACTGATTGGTATTTTTTTATCCCGGGGTATCTCCTATCCATTATGCTGATTTTGGATATCTGTACAAAAATAGAAACTGTGTATTAAACCAAAATTTGAGAGATTATATCTAAAAGTGAATTGGTAAAAAATATAAAATATGTGTATCACTACATAGTTATTATTCTTATCTATACAATACTATAATTACCACATAAATCGATTGTTTCATTGGCAGGAAGGGGTCACTTATTTTTATACATGTAGTACTTATACAGTTTAAACAAAAATCTACACAATAATATAATTGCAAAATAAATTGATTTTTTAAGTAGCGGTGATTTATATGTTAGTAGTTTATTAGTTTAGTACAACAACTAACTTAAAAAATAAATCATGGGTGGCGTGGGAGCGCTACGGGGCGATTTAGCCCCGTGGCGCCGCGCCAACCATTATTAGAGAACGTGGGTAAATTTTGAAATTCAGAACCTTCTTCTTCTTCTTCTTATTCTTATTATTATTATTCCAACGCTCCATCCTTAAGCGATATTTCTCATTCGTTACCGATTGATCAAAAATAAACATGGGCTCATTAGAAAAAAAAGGAATTAGGCAACTTCCTTATGAAGCACTTTTTTCATTTAGGTCCTTGTTATCGATTTATTGATAAAAATAAAAAATTTGAAAAATAGACAAATAAAAACTCCCAACCGCACAATAACAGCCTTTTGGCAACAATAATGATTATACAGAGCAGAGGATGGGACTTATTTAAATGGGATCCCATTTAAATAAGTCCCATTTAAATGGGATCCCATTTAAATAGGTCCCATTTAAATGGGACTTATTAAAATGGGACCTATTTAAATGGGATCACATTCAAATGGGATCCCATTTAAATGGGACCTATGAATAAAAGAAAATTAC
>JASAMX010011494.1:0-19500 GCA_030248175.1 Microlaimidae sp. YZB2_3 | reverse complement strand
AACTTTTTTATAGTGTCAACATGGACCGGATGAGTGCAAATGGAATAGGTTGGAAAGTTGTCTGATGAATGTTGTGGGCCCCCAGAGAGCTGTTGGATCCGCTTTAGCCGTAGAAAGTAATTGTTACTTTTAGTTAAAATTCAACTTAAAATTGGATTTTAGTTTAATAAAACATCAAAAATAAAAAAACACGATTATATTGCTAAACAATATGTTTTCGTACATAGTTTTTTCATTTGCAAAATTATGGCGCAGTGGCAAAACGCACGTCTTTGCATGCTGAAGGTCCCTGCATCGAGCCCCGACTGAGAAATACACATTTTGATAATAATATTGTTTGTTAATACTGTTATATGCTGAGTAAGATCGGCCTTCTGCTTTATGTGAAATAAAATAGACTTGTTTAAAAAATTATAGCGCAAGTTGTTTCTACCAATTGACCCTTTGTACGTGCCGCTTATGCAGGCTACATAAATTGTATAACTATAATGGCGCTTCGGCGCGTTTTTCTACTGAACGCAATATTTTTATTTTGGCCAGCACCTAAGAAGAAGAGGAGTTCTTTAGGTTTAATAAGATAACTAACTAAATAATGTTATATTTATTTTTAGAAGACGGATTAAAAAAATATGTGTAAAAAGATATACTACACTAAAGCTAAAGTCTTCCAGGATGAAAATAAGGGCGTAATCGCTCGCCGCCAGGAATAAAGAAACAATAAACCCGCGAGCGAGAAAAATTAAAAGAAAAGTTTTCAGCGGTTATGTAACCAATTATTTTTTAGTTGCGTCATGTGTTTCTCTGTACGTGACATTTTCTCAAAGAACGAGTGGTTACTTTACCACTCATCTATTTTCACCCTGATAGAATTTATCTTTAATGACAAAATTCAAAATTGAAGCTGCTACATATGGCATGTCTCACTAATGGAGCGAAGCATTTATACAGAAAATACTAAATACAAAATAATTTTTAAAGAGTTTTAATATATTGCAGCATAGCTCAGACTCTTGGCTATTCTTTAACGGGTCAAAAAAATTTCCAAAAAACCTAGGGTCGCATTCTGACGCGCGGTTAAAAGTTACCCCATGGTAACTTTTTTTACGTGCTTAAGGATGCGAGTAAAAAATCAATTTTACCTAGGTAAAAGTCGGGTTAAATTTTTTCTATTGTTTTAAGAACAAGAATTTATCAAACTCGAGAGGTGGTTAAATATATTCTGCCGTAGGATTAATTTAATAAAAAAAAAAATACGCGCATTGATTAAATTTTTTATTTTGCGCGAGGTGGTTTTGCGGCGCGAGAAAAAAAATTTTAAAAAATTCATGCAATTATTTTCTGTCCCATATGTGGCAGGTTTATTTATTTACAACATATATTTATTTTTTTTATTTTCATTGAAATGGATTTATCGGGGTTAATAAAAGGGTTTCTTCAGAATGCGACCCCTGGTCTGAAAAACAAAACTTTTTTATTAGTCAGGGATATCGAAACGCCGGATGATATGCTGTTAGCACAAGCCTTTCTGGGTATTTTCTGTAAAATTGGGCGAAATTAATTTGATAACTTTTTTGTCGCGGTTTATGCAGTTTTTAAAAAAAAATTTATTCATAAACGCACCACAGAAAAACACAGCAGAAAAACATAAACAACAGAAAAACATAAACAAAGTATATCAGTCGTGTATAGTTTTTAGGGCTTTTTTAGAAATTATTTTTGACCTCTCAAAATTTGTTAAGAATCCAAAAAAAAAGTTTTTTTTTCTGAAAATTTTTTCTCAAAACTGTTTATGCACTTACACCATAAGCCATTATTTGATATATAAAGACTGCCTGTGATCATCAAAGGGACCTAGAACAGCCAAGCTTTATTTACCTAATTTTTGAAGGCTTGTTATAAACTAAAAAGTGAAAACTTTTGAAGAAAAACGGTTTATATTGCTAACTATTCATATTTGAAACTGTCGGGAAATTTTTTTCAGAAATAAAAACGTGCATTTTCTTCGGCCCCTAAAAAGATTTGGCAGGTCACCGGCCAAAAAAATTAAAGTTTCTAGGACAGCGCTAAAAAACTATACGCGGTTAATATATAATTTTTTTGTTTATTTTGTGTGTATAGACAATAACCAAACGTTTTAAAACTAATCGAGTTTGTAAACTAAAACCCAAAATTAGTTTTTGTGTGATAGCGTACCGAACGACATTTCTTATTGCTTATTGATAAAATTATTTTTGTGTTTTTGAGACCAGGGATCGCATTCTGAAGAAACCCTTTTATTTACCCCGATAAATCCATTTCAATGAAAATAAAAACATAAATATATATTGTAAATAAATAAATAAAGCTGCCGTATATGAGACAGAAAATGATTTCAATGAATTTTTTTAAAATTTTTTTTTCTCGCCCCGCAAAACCACCTCGTGCAAAATAAAAAATTTTATCAATGCGCGTATTTTATTTTTTATTAAATTAATCCTACGGGAGTAAATATTTAACCACCATTCCAGTTGGATAAATTCTTATTCTTAAAACAATAAAAAAAATTTAACCCGACTTTTACCTAGGTAAAATAGATTTTTCACTCGCATCCTCAAGCACGTAAAAAAAGTTACCCCGGGGTAACTTTTAACCGGGCGTCAGAATGCGACCGCAGGTTTCTTTTTCACTGTATTGATTGTTATGGTAATAAATAATTTTTAACCAATTCAGTAGATAGCCAAGAGTTCGAGCATTGTTCGTTATAAATTCTGTACAAATCCTTTGCTTTTTTGATGAGATATAACAGCTCAAAGTACGTGTTTGCATACAGACATTAAGCCCGTTAATTTTCTCTGTACAGACCCCAGGTGAAATTGACAAAAGTAAAGTGAAACGTTCCTTCTCCAAGTGATGATTTCTAACTAAAGGCGGCATAAGGGACACCTTGTAAAGTAAAAACAAAATCTGTATGGTGCAGTGGTAGCACGGCGGACTAAGAAAAACAGGCTTGGAATTAAAGAAAAAGGAGAGCCGGGATTGAATCCCAAGTAGGGTAACTTTCTCTCTCCGAAAAAGAATTTCGTCTTATCTCACCTCCAGTTAGTTATGGGTCCTCACACGGTTATTAACAAAAAAACATAAATTGTTAATGTAACTTGTTTCAACTTTTTGATTTTAAACTATTAAAAACTAATTTAAATTTAATAGTTTAAAATCTCTAGGAAGGTTTATTTGAGCCGAAAATAGATAAATTATGACGTCTTATAATATCTTTTTATTTTTTGTTGTAGGTTATTTGGCAAATATAGAAGATCCACCTCCTTTTCCATCAAGCCAAGCGGGAATAGCTTCCAAACTGCGAGAAATTAGCTCAAAATACTTTAATCTACTGCAACTTACCAGTACGGAAATTCAGACAATCTTTAGTTGCTTTTCCTCCAATTTAGGTACTGTCACATTTTTTTCTCGAACTTTGTATCCTCTTTCTCTTTTGTAATTAAAATAAGAAAAAAAACAAATGAAAAATATGCAATATAAAAGTAATATAAATAATGCTTTTTGAATAATAATAATTATGAATACTAATTTTTAAATAATAATAATAATAATAATAATTAAATAATAATAATGCTTTTGTTTTTTACTTTGAACAATCGTTGTATATTATCTGCAATGCTTGGGTATTTAAAAATGCATCCACAATGTTTCTTTAATTTTTGGAACATAATGATTAAAATAACTCCAGCACACGATAAATATAAAAATTTACAAAAAAACCAAAATATCTTTTTACTAACATTTTAAATTTTGAATAAAAGTAGACTATAAGTAAAATTGTCGTAGCGGCGACTCTCGCTTATACGCAAATAATCGCTTAGATATGTTTTTCGTCCCCTGAATCGACCAATCAACGTAATGGTTGCAAAACATCATACGTATATGGGCACACTTCCAACTTTCTTGGGATGATGAACTCTGAAATGAGTTTGCGATTTTGCGAAGTCTTACCGTATGTATGATCTCTTCTGCGCGCGGGGAACACTGGCTAACAACAAGTTAAACTGATTCATTTTACACTGCGCGCGTTAAAATGATGGTTAACAACAAGTTAAACTGATTCATTTTACACTGTGCGTGTTAAAATGAACAGCAGCAAGTATTTCACGGCTATGTAAAATTTAAACTTACCTCTAAATTTTGATTAACTACCCTTAACCAAAATCAATTTTAAACGTATAACATAACAAAAGTCCTATTCAAAATGTAATAAATTCCAATTCATTTCTTAGCAATGATATAAAATATACCCTGATTTATAAAACATACCAATTAGGATTTGTTACTTAAATGTAAGAAATTGCAGGGTTATAATATATTTAACAAAATTATTAAATATATATTTTTTGATTTTGCTATATATTTATTTGTACACTGTGTAAAAAATGTTGTAAAAAACAAACATAATGTAATATGCTAAACTAATAGTAAGTGTTTCACAGCTAAGTTTTTGTTTAGAAATGGAAAGTATTAGAATTTATAAGACGGTTTAACCCTCTGGGATTTTTTCATCCAAAAAGCGCTGCAAATCTGCAAAAGGGATTCCGCGCAACCGTTGCTCAGTGTTAAAATTCGTGCGGACCGGAAGCAAAACGCAAAGTTTAACACTGAGCAGTACTGGCGCGGAATTTGCACTTCTGCTAATTTGCAGCGGGAAAAATCGCAAATGTTCAATCTTTAAACTTTAATAGCAATGGCTATTTTTTTCAGGTAATTAAAAAAATTAAATTTAATTTTAGGCTTGCAACTTCAATTGCAGGCAGCAAAGGACACAAGTAATGTGTATCCAGAACAGCACCAGTACGTACCGTGGGTTGTAATAAACGGAGCTAGTACTGATCATTTCCAGTCAATTTCTAACTCGAACTTCGATTTTTGGACCGATGAGGTAAAAAATTATAATTTAAACTAAATAGGTCAACAATTGTAATACACACACGCTTATTAGTAAAAAAAGAGTAATTTGGATTGATTGCTAATTTTTTGTTTTTTTTATTGTTTCAAGGATTCGGGGCTCAAATGTTGGTACGTTTTTGCAAAATTACTCAGTAAACGATTTGTGTGTTTTTTTATTGGTTAAATCATCTCATAATGGTTCAAGCAAATAAAAACAACTTTGGGCCCGCATTATCGTAACTTGGATGAAAGATAACCCAAAATGTTAAAACGCTTAAATCTTAAAATCTTAAAAATTAGGTTTGGGATGGGATTAAAAATGAGGATTTGGGGCTCAAATGTTGGTACGTTTTTGCAAAATTACTCAGTAGACGATTTGTGTGTTTTTTTATTGGTTAAATCATCTCATAATGGTTCAAGCAAATAAAAACAACTTTGGGCCCGCATTCTCGTAACTTGGATGAAAGATAACCCAAAATGTTAAAACCCTTAAATCTTAAAACCTTAAAAATTTAATCAAGAATAGGTCACAAAACATATACTTGTGTATTGTTTTGATTGTTTTGCCGTACTAATGTATTATATTCATACACCGAAAATTTTGGACTAAATGACATTTGCTACAGGAAATGGAAAACCCGCGATATATATTTATCTGTTGTTGATTTCAAAACAATAGAGACAAATCCCAAGTTTCGTGATTTTATAATTCTTGAATTAAAACGTTTTAATATGAAAAACTGTGGTGTTAATGAAATTGTACCTGTTGAACTAAAAAAACTTGAGAACGATTTTGGACTACGCTTAAAATTGTAAAAATGTAAAAAAGTTTCCAGTTAAAATTGTAACTTTTGATTATTTGAATTTTTACGTTTAAAATTTTTATGTTGATCGTTAGTTTATTTTATGTTATTTGGATCTATTGCTCAACGCAATAGAGATATGTCCAATGTAGTCTCGATTTGTTGACTTTGGGATCTTATAATTTTTAACCAAAGGTTCTTAATCCGATAAAGACGATTCTTGAACCTACCTCCGGAAGATTGGAGATAGCTAGTAAGTAGTCAGATAAAACTGCCTCAGAGGCACCTAGGAGGCAGGGTGGAGGCAGGTAAAACTTCTTCGGAGGTAGTTAGGAGGCAGGGTGGATGAAGATGAAAGGGAGGTGGCCCTACCTCCTATCTTGCAGCATATACTGGTTAGGAGGCAGCTAAAACTACCTCTAAAACTGGTAGAAACCAACCCGTCCTAACTCGTTTAATATGCAAATATGTGACGTTAAACTACAATTTCTGGTAGCTCTTTCGGTTCGGTTAGTATATAGTTCGGTTAGTTAATATATATATATATATATATATATATATATATATATATATATATATATATATATATATATATATATATATATATATATATATATATGTTGTTTTGCATTTATATGTATACATACACATTATTGTGGGCAAAATCAACAACCAATTATAACAAATTTTTACGCTATACAGGTCTACATATATCAACAATAATAATAAATTCTACCAATAATTTTATAAGTTTATCATTATGTACACCGGCTTAAATACATACACACTCTAAGCATAGACACATGCTTAATAAAAAATACAATTTATTAACATAATTTTGTTAACAAGTACATATAAGGGTATTATGTAGGTACTTATACTTATGCAACCAATTCATATTCATATATAATATTTATATTTTAAATACAATAACCCCCTCCTTTGGTTCCTATTAAAATAAATTAAAATGCAAATAATATATTTTTTACATTTAAATGCTCAATTTTCCAATTTAAAAAAGACTTGCAACAACAAAAACTTAAAAAACCGAAATTTTAAAACCCAATTGAAAAAATTAATTTCAAAATTAATTTCAAAACCCAATTGTTTTTATGTTTAGCTGTTAAAAATATACCAAGTAAATTTAACAAAATTTTAGTTTTATTTTAGGTAAGTTTTTATTATTACTTTTATTTAAAATTTTATAAAATTTTTTTACATGTAGTTGTATATATAATTTTTTTTAAAAGTTTTGTTTTAATAAAATTTACACTGTTGAGACAACTATTTTTAGCCAACTGAATTTATCGTTTTTTATGTTGTTTATGTTTAAGACCGTTATCCATTATATGCTATTGTAATGGTTGATTTAAATAACATAAAAATAATATATATATAATAATAATAATAATAATAATAATAATAATAAATAAATAAATAAATAAATAAATAAATAAATAAATAAATAAATAAATAAATAAATAAATAAATAAATAAATAAATAAATAAATAAATAAATAAATAAATAAATAAATAAATAAATAAATAAATAAATAAATAAATA
The DNA here is from genome assembly GCA_030248175.1 of Microlaimidae sp. YZB2_3. Lineage (NCBI taxonomy): Eukaryota > Metazoa > Nematoda > Chromadorea > Desmodorida > Microlaimidae > Microlaimidae sp. YZB2_3. Next base: position 12,201 of record JASAMX010011494.1, on the reverse strand, counting down.
AATAAATAAATAAATAAATAAATAAATAAATAAATAAATAAATAAATAAATAGATAAATAAATAAATAAATAAATAAATAAATAAATAAATAAATAAATAAATAAATAAATAATGAATATATAATAATATAATGAATAAACCATTTTTTAGCTTTGTTGGATGTTGAAACAAGGAAAATGCACGGGTCTGCCACACATCTGTGCAATTATTGATAAAAAGAGGAAGAAAAGCACCAAGAGCTTTTAACTCATATTGATATGATAATTTCCATTTTCAATGATGATACTTATTACAATCATAAGGTCAAAAAAACTTTAATATGAAAATGAAAAATTTGAAGTCGGTAATTGTTATTAAGTAAAAAAAAATTATCAAAATTTTGTGGCTCCAATTTTCTTCGTAGGGTTCAAAAGACCTGTACCTTATAAACAAATATATAGTAAAAACAAAGTGTGCTGAATCTTAATTGAAATGTTACATGAGAAATTTTGGTTTTATTTGTGAAATAAAATATTATCTAACTTTTTAAAAAAACAGTTTGTATTTGATTTGTTTTAAATAAGGTATAAATAATTAAAATATTAGAGCGCTTTGCATATATGATTATATATGTTACATATATTCAAATATTTACTAAAGGTCAAAAATGGAAGCATTAATAAATTTAAAAGCAAAAAACCTGAATAACTTGTTTTAAATTTTTTAATCTTTTAAAGCTATAGTTCACTAATTCAATATATATATATATATATTGTTTTTGGTTTTTATGTATATCAACAAATAAATTGCTCAATTGGGGAAAACATTGTATTTGATAAAAATTTAGACGTGACTGTTTAAAATAAATTATAATACTGCTTGTGCTCTTGTCAAGCACAATTTGTTTTTAAGTACCTCGTTTAAAAACACAGCAGTAATGCTGAACGAAAATTTATAAAACTGCAAAAACCAATTTAAGTTACCAAAAACCTATGTTTTGACTTTGTCCAATTTCAAAAAATATTATCAAAAAAATTTATACTCCTGGTTTTTTAGTATTTTATTTTTTCTTTTGGTGTGTTTAAAGTTAATCTGATATTTTAAAATTCTAATTAGAAACCAAAATGTTATTTCTAAAAACTACAGAGTCTTTGGAGTCGTCACCACAAAACTAATAGGTTTTAAAAAATTTTCAAAACTTGGAGCCGAAAGTAAAAGTTGGTTTGGGGTTTGGTTTAGGCTTTTTCTTAGGCTTAGGGATAGGTTTTAGGAAAGTCACATTTTCGGCTCCAAAATCTCCATTTCTAGCTCCAGAATTGTATCCAAAAATAGAACTATAATTTAGTCGCAATATTTCAAGCTGCATTTCTAAATTTTGGTACCATTTAAAGTAAAAGTAACTTCATAACAGAAATGCATAGGCTATATAAAACAGATTTTCAAAATTTTACGATTGCAGCTTCAGTTACTTTTGAGATACAAGTAAAAATAAAGTAAAGTAAAAGTTACTTCATAACAGAAATGCATAGGCTACATAGAACAGATTTTCAAAATTTTACGGTTGCAGCTTCAGTTATTTTCGAGATACAAGCCTCTGAAAATGGTTTTACGCCTTAGTCTTATTTTTGCATACGGGCACAGGTTTCTTATTTTTAGCTCCAAGTTCCCTCTGCTCCAAATAAGAACGCAATTTGTTTTTAATTCCACCTTTTTACAAAATATACAAAAATTAACCGAGTTTAGCTTTCAAAAAATTTGCATTTGTGTTCCAACTTAGGTATTTTGATAAATAATATGAAAATATGGGTTTTGATCTTTATTATTAGACCGCTTTCGTTGAAAATTTTAAATGGTTTTAGTGTTAAATAGTCAATTCAATACCGAAATTATCAAGGTCAGCTAGATTTTATTTGCCTACAGTTATTGAGTTATAGGTGAAATCTGACTTTAAATTATGCAGAATTTAAATATCATAAAATCGCATTTTTACCTTAATAACATTATCACAGTGATATTAAAAATGCTATCAGTTTGCTTTCAGAGACCCGTCCACTATAACATTATGTTAAATGACTGCCAAGTTATTCAGTTGTGAAAAGCCGTTTTGTTTCAAATTGTTTTTTCCTGTCAAAAAACCTGATAGATGTACTGGTTTAAGTGGGAATAATTGATATTTAACAATTTGATGCATATATAATTTAAATAAAAGCTAATAATTGACTGTTTGAATATTAGAGCCATTTCATCCGTATTAAACTTTTTCTTCCAATTTTAACGTTGCGGTAAATGTTTGCAGCAGTAGCAGTCAATATAAATAAAAAAATAATCTATTTTGGAAATTAAAATTATTAAAATGAATAAATATTTTGGTGAAAATAATAATCTTTTTGATATTAACAACTGTTAATGTCAGCATTTATGTTTAAGTAAAAGGCCCATAATGTATACAAATGTATACTCGGAGTTTGATTTTCAAAAAAAAAAAAAAAAAAATTGAAAACCGTTCCATCATAACATCATTCTTCAATAGTTACTAATTCTATTAATAGTTTTTTACTTGTTAAAACATCCTTGCACAACATGCAACTTAAAGCAAAACATTCAAATTTTTAAGATTAAACATATTTTTATTTTTATACTTTTTTTGCACAGGGTATATCAATTAATTAAATTTATTTCAGAAACTACTTTTCAAACACAAATACATCCATATAAAAACTTTTTTTATAGAAATGTTTAATTTGAACCAATATGATATAAACTGGAAATAATTTTAAGTTAGCATATTTCGTCAAACTGGGTTACTGGTAGGAAAATAACTAAAGGTTACATGGAATAACTTAGGTTAAGTTTTTTATACAATCATAAAGTTAATTTTATAAACTGACAATTTTGTTAGCAGGATCTACTCATTTAGTTTTTTTTCCAGTCCACATAATTTTTGTGAAAAAAAAAGGTTCAGTAAAGTAAATTTTTGTTTAAATTTTAAACGTCTACATACTTATTTTGTCCATAATTTCAAAAAAATTATAATAGGTTCATTTTTAATTGTGTAGACAGTGCAATGGAAATTTTTTTTGGAAAAATGCGTGCAGTGCAGCTGCTTTGGGCTCAACATTCCCTATCAAAAAATTTATGCTTACATCAAAACAGCATTCATACTTCTGTTCCTGCACAGTTGCATTAAAGGATTGTAAACACATTTTGACTCACTTAGGTCAGTCTGACAAACTTAGGTCAGTTTTTACCAGGAGCGTTTTGCATAACGTTGATGAAAAGTTAAGTTTAAAGCTTCAACCATGCAAAAAGTATATTCTTACCGTCTACACTTTTGCTTTTTACTTTTTTCAGAATATTACTTTTTTACAACTAAAAATAGCACTGCACACTAAATCATCATAAAGGCAAATTAAACGTGATTAGTTTAATTGTTTGCGAAAATACAGAAGGTCATGAAGTGTCCAATCGAATCAAAGCAATTTGGCGTCGCTAACAATGTATATCAACTAATGCAAATAAACTTTTAACATTTATGAATTTTGATTAATTAATATATAACTGAAACTAAGTTGCTTTGGCTTGATTAGTTACATACTTCATGGTCCCCTTATTTTTATTCAGCAAACCAACGAACCAGCCACGCTTGATTTACCTTTAGCGTAAAATGTTTTAAAGGAAATATTCAGAAAATAAATCACAAAGAACAGTATACCACATACATAAAACGTCTTAAAACTACGAAAAAATATTCATTTTATTCCACAACAATATAAAATTATAAAACATTATAAAATTTTTGTAATTTGTTTCTTATAGTCATTTTTAACACTTCTGCATTTACCAATTTTTATATTTCAATCCTTGTTCGTCGAGTCTTCTAAACAAAAAAAACAAACCAATTATTAACTAATTTTTTTAATTACGACCATATTTAAGAACCATAGCTAATTTTTTAATTAACACCATTTTTAATAAAAAAAATTTTTATTATAAATTTTATTATACTTATAACAAATAAAAATTAATTGTTAAAAACAGATTTAAAATTTATTTTGTTAATTTGCTATAATATGACACCATTTTTTATTCAATGAACATCAATTAAACTAAGTTGCGGTTACTTTAAAAGTTTAGATTGGTACTTAAAAAATAAAAAAATGCTATGTAACAGCAGCTCTAATTGGGATGTGCATCTCCAAACTCCTGCTACCTACTTTAAAAAATAAGGTGTTTTAGGAAAAATGAGGTTGGTTAAATCAGTTTCTATAAAGAAATCTTATTTTATTTTAAAACCTATTTTTTCACGAATTTTTTAATCCTTTTAAAATAAAACTAGTGATATTAAGGTTGGCTTTTTGTAGAAGCTAGGGGGACACCCAAAACTGCCATGCCTTTTTCCTAAAATTAATATAAAATATGATTAACTACCCTTTATTAGTTAAATATATGAAAATTAACAAATAAAAATTTTATTAATCAACCTTTAATATATGAGAAATATCCTTCAGGGGCCTATTTCATAAAGACGTTTGTAAATTTTTATTTTACAAATCTCCGCCTATTTTTTGTAAATTACATGATAGAAAATATACGACACGACGAATATTGATCGGTCAGCGGAGATGAAATGACGTGGCTGCGACCAATCAGCGCAGATGGTCAACCTGGATTACAAGTCGAAAAACCTTTATCGTGTATTTTACAAAAAATAGGCGGAGATTTATAAAATGAGAATTTACAAAGGTTTTTATGAAACAGGCCCCTGGATTTAATTATTTATTTCTTAATATTCGCATAATGCAGAAGTAATGAAAGCATATTTTAACATACAATATAACCACATAACCCTTTAGAGTTAATATAAACCTTATGGGTTTATTAAAAACGGTTCCCCCAATTCATTTACGATACTCATGCTTTAGGGTTTTAAAAATATTTTAAATGAAATATCTTAAATGTTTTAAATGAAATGAAATAGACATAGTCAAATGTGAACTTCGAATTCACACTTCATGGTAGATTTTGTGGCGATTGCCTTTTAGGCTGACTCTTAGATGAGGGACCTTTTTGTAAAGACGTCTGTAATTTTTGATTTTAGAAATCTCCGCCTACTTTTTGTAACTTAGACGATAGAGAGTATACAACACAAGAATATTGATCAGTCAACGGAGAGGACAGGACGTGGATGGGACAAATAAGCCTTGACACTGAGCGAAGATACTCCCCCTGGATTACAAATTGAAAAACCTTTATCGTGTATTTTACAAAAAAGGCGGAGACTTGTTAAGTGAAAAATTGCAAACGTTTTTATAAAACAAGCTCCAGTGGGTAATCGCTCAAGGATCCCTTACCTGATAAAAAACAAACCGCTCGTCACAATCGCTTTTCTCGGCTTTTCTTTCGGCCTCTGAAAATATTCAGGAACGCTCGGATCTCTGATTTCCCAGCCGGTCAAGCTGAGCAACACCTGCAAAATGGCGATAAAACACTCTCCCACCAGGATAACCGAAATGCCCAAAAACAGTTGGCCGTAACCGCCAATTTCGTTCAAAACCTGTATGATCTAAAAGTTTTATAAAAAATAGCAAAAAACTGACCAGACGGTCCTGCAACACGGCGGTGCTGTACATGGCGTTTTTGGAGGCGAAAGAAACGCGACGTTCCCAGGAACGTACGGAGTAATACATGCGTTTGCACCTCGACATCAGCAACGTCGACAAAACAAAACTTCCATAATTTTAACGAGCTTGTTTATTAAATGACTGTTTTTTAAATTAAATGACTTTTGTATTTTATATGGCAATTATTGATGATCCTGCAGATCGAAGTTCAAGTGTTTTGGAGCTTTGTCCTATTATTTTAGTAATTTATAAATAATTAAAAAGTAGGGCCATTGAGTATAATTGATATCGCTGGATTGTTGCATGGCGTTTTAAAGATAAAAACATTTTTTGTAAAATAGCTTTATTCTACGTTTCAACCTAAAAAACACAGGGCGTCGTCAGAAAATCTAAAATATGTTAAATATTATAAATAAAAAAAGCCAATAAAACACGAGAAAAATGATTTAAATATATAAAATTATAAGTTTAAAAACGTGCTTTACAATTTAAATTTTTGTAATAATATTTTATAGATATCCGGTACTAATTTACATATTTTGGTACTATGAATATCTAAAAAAAATCGTTATTGTTCTTATTAGCTGATATAAAACAAACTTTTTTGAAACGAAGAGTAAAATAGTTATTGTGAGTGAGCAACTGAACATGCAAGATGCTAAAGTACTACAGTCCCACTTCATACTTAGAAGAAAAAAATCGCTCCTGCTCTATTTATAGGACATTTTTCATAGTTAGTATCAAAAATATAAAATAAAGGAAAATGAGACACTTAAAAAACTGCTTAAAAAAAGGTCCCATTTAAATAGGATCTTGCGAGATCTTGCGGAACAAACTAATTCCTATCAAATGACTAAAATTCTATCGTTTATTATTACTGTTTGTTCACCATTGAACCGTTTTTTAAAACTAGCTTTTAGAAACGATTCCTCAGATGGCTTAGTAGCCGAGTGGTTAGAGCGTCGGGTTCAGATCCATGAAGCTGTAGGTTCGAGTGTCACCATCGGAAAAATTTTTTATGTTGAAAAACATTCTTTTTTAATTTTTAGCTTTGGAATTAAAAAAAAAATGTTAATTATTCCAGATACGCTAAATCGGAAATAAAAAAAACAGAATATTTTTGGTAATAAATTTTATTAATGTTTTGTAATTTTGACATGTATTTTAATGGTGAAATTTGATGATTGTGGACGATAACAATTTTTTACAGAAAAATGAATGTCAAAAATTGATTTAGCAGGTCTAATTACTCAGTAAAAATTGATTAGAAAAGATCTACCGTCAAAATCTAACTGTATCGTTCCACCTTAAATGAAACCAAAACTAAAAAGGTCCCATTTAAACTCTTCTTGCAAGGTCCCATTTAAATTAGATCTTTTTTAAGCAGTTTATTCTAAGTGTTTCATTTTTACTTTATTATATGTTTTGCTAGTATTAATATTAATAAAAATATTATATCAAGTAAATTGCAACATTAATGGGTGAAAAAATTAACCATTTGTATAAATTCGTAATTATTAATGTTATCTAAAACATTTGTTGTCTTAAACTACTACCGTTAACTATTAGAATTGAACAATCAATGTTTGGGGAATTGAAATTGCAAGTTGACAAGAATTTAAATCGCTAGTTGAAATATCTTGGAACGCAATATTACTAAAATAGGAAATAAGTTCCGATTTCAACTCAGTAATTTATACAAGTTTACATTGGTTATGAATTTTATATTGTGAAATAAAACAAATTTTTGAACGATCAATTCTTTAATATCAGCAGCTACGCACTCAATCTCTGAAAATTTATCGTTAATCGATACTTTATTGCAGTTATATTTTAAAATTAATATTATTGCCACACCATGCACAACTGAACAATAATCTTTGCAGAATACAAAATAATTGGTTGTCGCAGGCAAAAAAGCCATACGGAACAGTATTTGATATCCACGTTTTTGTTAAGCAAATAACGTCCTGATAACATGATTGCTGCAAAACACATAATTTATTAAATTTGCTTGCGATACTTTGGGCACTTACTAAAAGAAGTATGAATACAAGATGGGATTTTTGCGTTAAATGTATTTATTTGACGTTATTAGTTTATTCACAAAAGTTCCAATTTAAGAATCCATTGAGGCTATTATGCAGCTTGTCACTGCTGATCCCACTCTTTCTTAGAGAACTAACATTACGCCTTCTGCTATCAGGCGTCTTCTGAATTTTTGCTCAGCCCTAACTTATTTTATTTTTGACGACAAGCTCTTTCACCAGCATTCTGGTTTACCCATGGGTAATAGATTATCCCCTATACTGGCTACAGTATTTTTACAACGGATTGAACAAAGGGCTATCTCCACTTTTTTCTAGAAGCGACTATTATGGGTCCGTTACATGGACGATATTTTCCTTCTTTAGAAAGATAGACAACTCGCGCTTTCTGACTTTTGACAATATTGCAACACATTACACCCAGATATAAAGTTCACCATGGAAAAGGAGGTTAATAACAAACAGCCTTTTTTAGACGTCTTGGTACATAAAACTGAAGATAATTTTCAGTTTTCTGTGCACAAAAAATTACTCACGGTGATTTTTACCTTAATTATAATTCCAATGACTCACATACCACAAAAACAGGACTAATAAAAATACTTATTCTTTGTGCTTTAAGAATTTGCTCTGGACAGTTTTTAAATCCTGAAATTCAGCATGTAAAAACTGTTATCTCAAATTCTGGTTTTCCTAATAATTTACTAAACAGAGTAACAAGTCAAACAATAAGAAATTTTAATTTAAGATCACATCGCAATCAATTATTACCATCCACTTGTATACATATTCCAGCTTATCCTACAAAACCCAAATCCTTCTATAGAATTTGTAAGCAATTTAATATTGATATTCGTTCGAAATCGGCAAGACAATTGTGACTAAAATTAGATAAACCAGAATACCCCTACCACTGTCTGAAACATCCGGGGTTTTTACACATTACCATGTACTTGTGGCGCTGTATATGTTGGTGAAAGATCTAAACCCCTAAGAACGACTTAACCAGCATGCAGCAGATATAAGACACTCCCGCTTAACCAGCGACTTATTTCTGCATAAGACCGATATTCTACCTCCAAACATTCCTGAACACCAAACACTATTTCGAGATTTCTCCATTCTTTGCAAAGAAAAAGCAGCTCCCATAAGAAAAATTAAAGAAGCAATTTTTACCAAGATTAAACACAAAACTATATCAACCGTTGCCTAAATTTATTCCCGTTATTAGCCCCAGCACTAGTAAAAATTCAAAACTATTTTCGCGATTAAAAATTCAAAAAGTTTTTTCTTTTTTAAATATTTTATATAATACTAACAATGTACCGATCTTTTGTTTTATTTCATTTTATTGTTTTGAAAACGGTTGGTGACAGTCAAAACCGGTCACACGTTTTATTGTAAATAAATTTTCCACGCCAAAATCCCATCTTGTATTCACAGTTTTATCATGGCGTCTCAAAATGTAATTAAAAGAAGTATAGTAAACTTTTTTATTTGTACCTAATCTCTATTTTCAAACAGTAATTTTGCTATCAGTGTTGAAGTTTTCAGCAGCGGGGAAGTTGTGGATTTTGAAGTGTTATTCATGGTAATAATAACTTGTAATTCAATCTCCTTGGGTTGGTAGAAACTCGAAGACATCACAGATCATTGAGGACATTGGGCTTAATCCTTTGGGATTTTTTTCGTCCAAAAACCATTGCAAATCCGCAGAAGTTATTTCGAGTCAGTGCTGAACTGTGTTAAACTCCGCGTCCAGCTCGTCCGCCTCCATCTTTCATACAATGAACAGCGGTGACGCGGAATCCCTTCTTTGGATATGCAGTGGAATGAATCCTAAAGGGTTAAACCAATTCGCTTCAAAAACCAATTCTCCAGGTTTGGTTTGGTATTTTTTTCTGATAATCGGCTTGCGTTCCAAAAAAAGTAAAAGATGATTTTAGGTAGCATTTATTAAATTCCGAGGTGGATTTGAATTTTTTCTTTTGAAAGGACATAGAATCTCTTCATGCTTTTGAATCTTTAATTTCCGCTTTTTTTGTTCGTAGAATCGTCGTAACAGTTTTAAGCCATTTGAATTTTTAGGAAAAATCGCGCTATTTATTTAGTACTTTTTAAGATTGATGATCATCCCATGATAAAAATTTTGAATATGGTGTGGTTTAATTTGTATGTAGCATCGATAGTGGGCAGCTGATTCAACGTTTAATGATCTATTTTTTGCCCGATTTTCCTACCAAAAAATTAAAAAGAATCAACAGTTGTGATACACTTTCTAGATTTCACGTCAGCTTCAAGAATTAAAGCAAATTTAAAATTTAAGTTTTTGGCTGGCCTTCTTTTTGCAAATATTTATAAAATTAGTCTATTTTTACTGTTTTTAGTTTAATAACTGCATATTGATCTAATTTATAGAGGGTACCCGTTTTTTTCTCTGTAAAAATTTGTTGCTACGTATTATTTGTTTCACGGTTAAAAACAAAATCTTACATCATCAGCGGTGTGCTCTTTAATAACAAGGTACGTCATTCCTTTAAAATACACCGCTATTCTTACAGCATTTTGTCTAAAAATAATAATGATATAAATATATAATTTTTCATTATAAATATTAACTTGGAGGAACACACCCTATCATCAGTTAGTGGGGAGTTACGGGTTGAGTCTTTTGAGTTAATGTTGCAGCGAAAATAAAGATTTAGGTAAACAAAAAACCAGCCAAAACAAGTGTACAATAATGTCGGAAACATAGGTAGGAATTTTTAAAGCCATAAAAAAGGACTAAGGGAAATGATGTCCACATGACAAAAATAATTATTAAATGAAAAAAAGAGAAATAAAAAAAATTCTTTTAATAAAATAGTAAAAAAATCCACAAATAAAGCAGAATGAACCAAGAATGTTAAGTGGCTTTGAAATTTTGAAAATAAATAATAAAAAACATTGGAAAGTAAACTACCGTATTATGTCATTGCAAGTCAGATGAGAATTTTGAGCCATTATTTCCGGGGAACACAAACCCATCTAAAAATTTTCTAAAGATTGTATAATTTGCTAAGTATATTTTTTTTAAATCCAAATTAAAAAATCCAAAAGTCTTATTTAAAAAGGAAATCCAAATCCTAGATAATTTCTTGCATTTCACTACTTTATGAATATAAAAATAACAATGACATGTCTTTATGACAATAATGTCTCAGTTCTAGTAATAGCGAGATTGGTCAGTTCTTAAGATACAGAGACAATACACTGAACCAGTAAAGTACACATAAATACAGTACATTCTACACGTCTGTCGTGTTAAGAATATAATAACAAAAAATGTCAGACTCTGCACAAATTAAATTCGCACATGCACAACTTTGTGTGACTTTTTTGACAAAAAGCTGACATTTTTTCACTAGTTTTGCCTCGCAAAGATTTTAAACGCAGGTTTAGTTTTTTTGCGAAATTGTAAAAATTGCAATTATCTTTGCACTCAATACCGGTTTGATTGTGCTGTGATTATTTTCCACAAAAAAGAAAAGTTTTTAGTGTACAATCGGACATATACTCTTCTGTTCTTATATATATTTTTGTTAAAGCGGACACTTGACACCTAATGATTTCACACCTATATAATGTGCATACTCTGTACATTTAAAAAAAATAATAAAAAAAATTTAATATAATAAAAAATAAATTTAAATAAAAAACTCATTTAAAACATTTAGTTTAAAAAACATTTAGTTATTACTAACAACGAAGAATATGCCAGTTTTTGACTAAATTTCTTTGTAATAAATCGATTTTTTTGCTTTGGAAAATAAAAGAAATAGTTATATTTTTATTTTGTATTATTTTTAAATAAAACAGTGGAACCTAAATGGAAAAAGTTAGGGATCCTAGGCGGTGAAGAATTATTCTCAGAGTTTTTTAGGAAGTCCATGTTGACAAATTTTAAATTTCTGGTTGTTTCCTTTTTTGTAGTTGAAGAGTAAACACTTAACTGTACCAACGTTTCGCAACCTCCATGTGTTTCTTTGTCAAGGATGGTTTAACGTAAGTGGGTTTGTACCCACTTACATTAAGCCATCTTTGACAAAGGAACACGTGGAGGTTCCAAAACGTCGGATCGTAAAGAGCTTAGGAGCGCTTTTTAATTATTAAATTCAATTTTTTTTTAATTTCAGTTTGCATTATGATTTGCTATAGTTATTTTATTTAAAAATACTTATATTTTGAGCATAATTTTAGTGATACTTTTCTATATTATCTTTAAAAACATACATGTAAATCCGGTTTTGATGGCCAGTGTGCAGATGTAACGCTAATTTCATAAAAAATGTCACTAAATTATATATAAAAGTATATTATATATATATATATATATATATATATATATATACTTATATATATATATATATATATATATATATATATATATATATATATATATATATATATATATATATATATACTATAGTTTTCTATACAAAAATGATGCGGGACTGGCGGGGGGACAAAACTCGAACTTTGAAATTGTTATATATCCATAACGGATTTTAGA
>JASAMX010011493.1:20000-32500 GCA_030248175.1 Microlaimidae sp. YZB2_3 | reverse complement strand
TTATACTCATATGAAAATTCTTGACATCTTGATATAAAAAATATAGCGTTTATTAATGGTTACCCATTTTTTTTTCGCCAACCAATACACCTGAAAGAATTTTAGATGATTGATATTCATAATTTACATACTTAACTGTAAACTCCAGTAAAAATCAATTTTTTTAAATGATTATATTTATTAAATCTTTTCATATTTGAATCAAATTTAAAAATTAAAATTTTTGGTATCTTAAGATTTTTTCCAAAAATTTCTATCAATAAAAGAAGTGTTGTTTTTAAATAGGGTCGTGCATTTAATTTCGGCATTATCTCTTTATCTCTCTTTATCATAACTTGGTCCCGAATTTGAATAGAGAAGTGATTGATAGCTCGTTAGAAACTAGATGAAAGGGCGAAAAAAAGGACAGTCATAACATCATCTACAAATTTTTTCGTTGGCTGTAGTAACGTCTTGAAGGAAAATGGGCAAAAGGTGCATTTAATTTCGGCACTTTCGAAAATGCATTTAATTTCGGCACTTTTATTTAGTTTTCAATTTTTCACTCAGATAAAAACAAATTAGAGTAAAAATAACCAATATGGCAGTAAATGTAGCAGTCAACTTTCAAATAAGCCATTAAACATTAATATTGACCTAAAAGCAAGAAAGTTATAGCCTGAAGAAAAAAGTGCCGAAATTAAATGCACCAAACGAATTTTACAAAGTGGCCATTTCGATATCGTCCCTTATAAAACGAAATTTACGTAGATGTTAATTGTTATGCATATCAGTGTGTTTAGAATAAAAAAATACACTAATTTGTAATATAAAACTTTTTTGATCAAACAAAGCTGAAAAAAGTTATGGCCAAAAAACGGTTTTAAAAATGTCCAAAAAGTGCCGAAATTACATGCATTACCCTAAATTAGGAAGTGTTTTTTTAATATCTGTACGTTTCGTGAAATTTGATATATACGATGTTGATTTTTAGTGTGAACTTTTATTTTAGAGTGTTAAAGGGCAGAAAATTCCAAAAGAAATTATTAAATCAACTGCGGTATAATAGCGTGCTTTCGAAAATAAAAAAAGAAGAATGAATTTAAACAGTAGTTTCTTTTTCAACGAAATCGGTGTGATTTCAGGGTAAGTCCTTGAAGGTCTATATTTTTATTATCAATATTTTTTATTATCTCATTAAATATATATTTATTTACTACATTAAAAATCTAAGAAACATTTAGATACTGATTTGATTTATCGGTTTAAAATTTGATATATTTTATAATATATACACGGGTCTTGGAGTAAAACATCGGTTTTTCATACAATATCTATATGAGTTTATTTTGTGAATAAATAAAGAAGCTTAGTTCAAATTCTTAGCTTTTAGTTGAAATTGTAAAAAATAGTTTTAGATGTGACGACCTCACCACAATAAAAAAACAAACAGTATTTACTTTCATTGCACAATCCTCACACGACTGCGCAAATTCCTTTTAAAAACCAATTATACAAAAAGCAACGAATTCTAGCAGTTAAAATAGACACTTCTTATACCAAATGGATTAATTTAATAAATAATTGTTTAAATCGCTGGTTAAATGTTAAGATAATATTTATTCGTTCTTGCATAAAGTTTAGTTCGATGAAATTCTCTTAGAAGTTCCTATAGCAGAAATTGCAAAAAAATGTGCGAACAACTGGAAAAATTTTAGGTTAAAAACCCCAAAAAACTCATTTCATAATAAAAAACTCAGTGCATATCTAAGACTCAGATCTATCCAATGAAGTCAAATTATTACCAAATTAACCCATTCATTTGCGATAATATATTCACATTATTTTTTTTCTGTACACATAACTTTTGCTCAAATTTTAGTATAATAAAAAGTTAACTAATATACCCATAGAAACTTAGTGTTAACCTTTGCAATAAATAACAGTCCCTGAAAACACTTCAAGGAAAGGGTTAGTTTTTTAATAGAAAACTCTCGGTTCACGACGTAATAAAACTTGTTAATGGCCTTTTAACTGTTTTTGGTTTCCAAATCTTTTTTCAAAGGTATTTTAGCTTTTTAGAAAAACTGCTGCTTCAGTAAGATTTATCTTTGATAAACTATATTCTCATCTTTTTTGTTGTTTAGATATTATATTCATTAATTATAATCATATTTTAAATAGTTAAATTTGCAATTTTTAATAAAATTTAGTAATAATTCAAAAATTACTGTTTTTATTTAATTTTATATAAAATTATTTTAGGTTTTAAAATTATTAATTTTTTTTGACAATTTTTTTAAATTAAATTTTAAAAAAACTTTCAAATGGGTAGGGGACATGAAAGGAAAGATTAAAATTGTGCTGTAACGGGTGATTAGAACGAAAATCTTTTTTCAATTCCGTTTTTATTACAAAATATACAAAATTTTGGGTTTTTTTGTTGCAAAATAATCACCTTGATAAAAATTCAAAAACGCTCAAACTTTTATATGTAAACCAAAATCTGAACCTAACCCCAAAGCAATTTTATTTACTTTCGGCTCCAAGTTACTCTTTTCATGGCCAACAAATTCCTTGTTTACGACTCTAAAGACGCCAATGCGAAGGAGACTTCAAAAACAAAGAAGAAAATTAAGTAATATACTATCCAATATTGAAATTTGCTAAATTTGGCTTTGAAAAAGCTTATTTTTGAATTTTGATTATTTTTCAGTAACGCAAAAAGTATTATAAAAACACAATAATAAAGGCGTAAAATTTTTGAAACTGGTTAAAGATCCTTGATTTGTGAGAAATTATTGGTAAATTTTTCACTACTATTTTCTTTTTGCTCACTTTGGATACAAACTCTTGATAAATTTTGATTCTGTTGTAAATGGTTTTTTTAACCCACTGCTAAGTTGAGTTCTTCGTTTTATTTCTTGTTCTTTATTTTGATAAAAAATTGAGATCTGCACTGTAACTAAATAAAGCACAGCAGAGGTAGGGCTAGTAAAAATTTCCATAGTTTTAATAATTTAACAGAGTTATTTCAAATAAATTTTTATTAAAATATAAATAATAAATACTATGAGTATTTTTTCACACTGAAGATTATTAGTTTAAGCTATTTTGCTGGAAAAGTCATTACTCATCTAACGATATGACTGGGATATTGTTTTTTATATTGTTTTTGGTCGATTATTGCTTTAGAGATATGTGTGACGCTACTAGGGTCCCTACGCTTTGTGTAATAAGTTCTTATGTGGTGTTCAGTGAACTGTAGCTTTCCCTAGCGATGGTTGTGGAAGATTTGTGATGATATAAAAATATAAATAAAATAATTCAAAGAGTTATGAAACTCGTATTTCTGACTGCAATAAAGTCGGCCGGTTAAAAAATTTTATTTAATAAAAAAACGGTATTAGTAGTAGAATTTGGGTATCACAACACAACACAATAATGCGTGGCAATACAGAATACAAACAATAATAAAATATAAAAATAATATATATAAAAAAAACAAGAAGCGAAGCGGCAGTAGAAATAAAGCCCAAGTTCGACTGGGCTGGTTCAATGGGAAATCAAAAAGAAAAATGAGAGCCAGTGAAACGCACCGACTGGACCTGAGCTCTGATTCCCAACTAACTGACTTATTCCTCAAAGTCCCTTTTGAGGCAAGGATTGAATTGATCAATCCAATCGTTCCCTCAGTCCGGGTTCCCTACTTTACCCTTCTAGGAAACCCAGGTTCAAAGGTTACCGACTCAAATAAAGTTATATTAACTCCTTAAGTTAGATTTTTGCATATCTTCCTTTTCCTAACCTCAATTTAAAAAAATGGAGCAAACTCACCGGGCTTTCTGCCCTGAACCCATAACTCACTCCCTCCATGAGCGCGTGCCAACAAATCTTTGTTCGCCGCGGCGCGCGCGTTTTTCATCTCCTAACAAAGGGAAGCGCGGGGCTAACTCCACATCAACCACAGGGGAAGAAATAGGGGGAGAAATACTGGGAGAAACGCGGGGAGTTTTCTAGGGCCTACCTCAACCGCCTAACACTATTACACATTATTAAATATTATGAATAAAATTACAGAAATTTACAAAATATAATATTACTAACTAAATTTAAAAGCATGTGGAATTTACAATAAAAACGGCATAAAATATTAAATATAATGATAAAATAATTATTAAAATACATAATAAAATGAACACGGCTTACGTTAAAAATATTAATTATTACACTTAAAAGCACTACATAAAAAATAAACCTATATACAAGGGTTTTACTGACTGTGGAGTTTTATGGCTCACCTAAACTTAAAAGAATAGTTCTAACTTAAATTACATTTTTTAGCTTACTAACCAAACTTAATTTTCCCTTTAGCCTATCCTCACACCTTCCCCCTCAGCTGAAAATACGGCCGAGCCGAATTTTCACGTAAGGATGAACGGTGGAGAAGCTCCCAAAAGACAAAAAATCGAACCCTCAGGCCAAAAGGCTGGGACAAAAGAAACCCCGGGCCATAAGACCCGACAGCCACAAGGACCAAAAGGCCCGTGTTACTACATTAGTAAAACATAAAAGCTATTTAAAAACAAGGCTGTAACAGCTGTACACCACCCACCCCGGGCCTGTATCCTGCTGGGCTACCCGATGATTGTATGCAGTGAAAAAAAGAGCAGTTTGGAACATTGGACACTTGGGAAAAATGGAGAATATTGAGTTCTTGCAAAGAGGCGCTGGACACGAGACAAGGGCAGGTTCGAAAAAATTCGTTTTAAAAATCGAAACGATCTTAAAAAGGGGACGTCCAAAAACAAGCCTCATTCACGGGAAGCGGGTGATGGTGACGTTTTCCCAGGCCAGGTCCAACAAGAGGGATAAAATCTATACAAGAGGGACCAAATACAGCACGGATGGACCTGCCCACAATAACATCACCCTCACGTTGCAACCCAGTCGAAGCTCCCCCCTTACCGACAAACGGGCCGTTATGGAGATTATGAAAAACCTGAAAGCTAAGTGGATCACAAACCCGCTAAACTCCCATGTTTTCCATAACCTCCCACCACAAAAGAGCACATACACAAAAATCGTGTTGAGTCGTTTTAAGAACCCTTCTTAAAGAAGGCCTACAAGAGAAAATTTCAAAATCCTGGGGGTCCAAACCCCTTTAACTGAAGTGACCCAACTTTTACACTTAAAAAGAAATGTTACTCAAGACGTTTTTACATAAGCAAAAAAATTTTGATTTTTGGTACACAAAAAATTTTTTTCGGTAATATACCAAACATGTTTCGTACAAAAAGACACAGATCTAAAAGTACACTGTACACAAGATCTAAACACTGGGCAATTGCCCCACTGGGAAAAAGCCAACCCCAAGGTTAACTAATCCAAAAAAAACGGGAGGCACATTGGCGCTTTACATCAGCTCCCAACCCTAGCCCTGGGGAAACCCTTTTCCGCAACACGACTTTACACTTATATACACAATAAATAATAATAAATATTCAATAAATACTGTACAAGTATTGTACAATATTGCGTACATAAGATAAAAAAAAATAAAAAGTCCGTGTTTGTCTGGTTTTTTCAGAGGTGTTCCGGTAACTCTCCTTCCCTTTTTGGTTCGCAGAAGGCTGCAAAGTACATGCGACCGGTACACTGGAAGCAGATCGGCCCTGCCTGGAGCTGCTCCGGCGGGACTACGCAGCGGTCTGCTTTGTGGCCCCAACGCCGCCACCTTAAGCAGGTAACCCTGCCACTGCCTAAAACAGAAACACACATATTAAGTGCCTGTTGAATAACCTTTTGTCGTCTTAAATTATACCTATTCTGGGGGGTAGGCACTGGGGGTTTCTGTTTTTTCTGAGGGGGGCTTCCCCCAGTTTTAGGGGAAAGGGTAATTCCCAGTTTTCGTCACATCCATTTTTTGAGATGACCAACCCTTGAGAGATATCGAGTATCTGGTCGGCCGAAATTTTGGCTGGCCTAGAAACGTCTGGTACCGTACCAGCCCCATTTTATGTGTCTTTTTGGGGAATTTTACCCTGTTTAGCGGAAAACTTTTTCCCTTGGTCGTTTTTAGACGAAAAATTGGGGTGCCGTTCCTGGAAAAGTTTAAGCCGGCGAAAATTCACCCATTCATAACGCCTATCTGGGTATTTAACATCTTTTATCAAGACCTTGTCTTGTAAATTATCGATCTTTTTAACCAGAAAGGGGCCCTTCCAAAGGTGGGCAAACTTAGGATGTTTATCTGCTTCCTTACCCAGGAACCATTTAAAAACTAATGATGCCACCTGCAGATTTAATTTGCACAGCTTACAATCGTGCAGTGCTTTTTGCTTGTCTTGCGCCGTTTTTAACCTAGTCCTGGCGAGGTGGCGAGCCTCAGTCAATGCTACCTTAGCATGCTGAACGTTATCATCATCATAATCTACATAAGGATTCCCAACCGTCTGAAACTCAACATCGATTGGTTTCCTAATGTCCCTATAGTAGAGTAGATAGTAAGGCGACTCACACGTGGACTCTTGCGGCCTACTGTTATAAGCACTGGTGACAAACGGAAGGACAAAGTCCCAATCCGATTTATTTGTCTCCTAACTAACGTAATGCGATAGCATATCACACAACGTTTTATTAAACCGCTCAGTTAAGCCGTTACACTGAGGATGATAAGCAGTGGTAAAGACCTTCTTAGACCCTACAATCTTACAAATCTCAGCTACGATTTTACTAGCGAAATTCATACCGTGGTCAGACAAGATCTCTAGGGGACATCCGTGTATACTGATAACTTGTTCAAGAAGGACCTTTGCGATCGTGGAGGCCTTCTGGTTTGGCAATGCAAAACACATTAAAAAACGCGATAAATACTCAGTACACACTAATATCACCGAGTTACCGTCTGCCATAAGCGTTAAAGGACCCAAGATGTCAATCCCTATCCTATCAAAAAGTTTCCCTACCGGAATTGGATTCAACAGATTCTTAGGAGACTCAGTGAGGGTTTTGCGCTTAAGACATTTCTCACAAGTTTTAACGTACATCTTGACATCTTTATGGACCGAAGGCCAATAAAATCTTAGTGAAACTTGTGCCAGCGTCTTCTTAACACCTGAGTGTCCCAACATGATGTCATCATGACACGCTTCTAACGCCTGTTTTTGACACTCAAGTGGTAACGCTATCTGATCTAGAAACTGATAACTTATGCGGCGACCTTCTGAAGGGAGATGAAATAACACTTCATCCCTTAGAAAGTACTTATCTGCCATTTTTGTGATCTTATCCTTAACGTCCGCAAGTAACTTTTCTTTATTCAAGAAGGACCGAATTGGACCTAACTCAGAATCGGCCTTCTGATATTTAATCAACCTGGCTCGCTTAGAAGGTTCAATCAACATTGGCAAATCATCTTGAAAACCTGCTACAACATTCTTAGGAGAACTATCTAAATCTTTACCGTTGTTGTCACTAGGGATGAGATGAGACGCGATAACGCGTCCGCGTTCCCATTCTATTTGCCTGGCCTATAGTCAAAGCCTATGATATCATATTCGTTCAACAGCAGAGCCCAGCGCTGCAACCGTCCTGAGGTGCTCTTATTAGTCAAGAGCACTGCACCAATAAGCTATTGATGAATCTGCAGGTGGCATCATTGATTTTTTAATGGTTCCTGGGTAAGGAAGCAGATAAAACATCCTAAGTTTGCCCACCTTTTGGAAGGGCCCTTTTCTGGTTAAAAAGATCGATAATTTACAAGACAAAGATCTTGATAAAAGATGTTAAATACCAGATAGGCCTTATGGAAGATGACAAGGTGATATTTTACACCACTGACTTACAGGAGAGCACACCAATTTTTCATCTAAAGAAAGCAACAAGGAAAGGCTTCCACTTAAACAATGGCAAGTTACCAGAGGACACATAAATGGGCTGGTAATACCAGACATTTCTCTCACAACCAAAATTCAGCAACCAATCTATTAGAGATCTTAAGAGAGGTTGGTAAGCTCAAAAAATGGATGTGACGAAAACTGGGAATTACCCTTCCCCTAAAACTGGGGGAAGCCCCCTAGAGAAAAAACAGAGAAACCCCCAGTGCCTACCCCAGAATAGGTATAATTTAAGACGACAAAAGGTTATTCAACAGGCACTTAATATGTGTGTGTTTCTGTTTTAGGTCAATGGCAGGGTTACCTGCTTAAGGTGGCGGCGTTGGGGCCACGAAGGCAGTACAACTGCGTGGTCCCGCCGGAGCAGCTCCAGGCAGGGCCGATCTGCTCCCAATCTACCGGTCGCATGTACTTTGCAGCCTTCTGCGAACCAAAAAGGGAAGGAGAGTTACCGGAACACCTCTGAAAAAACCAGACAAACACCGAGAAATGATTTTTTATCTTATGTACGCAATATTTTACAATACTTGTACAGTATTTATTAAATATTATTATTATTTATTGTGTATATAAGTGCAGAGTCATATTACGGAAAAGGGTTTCCCCAGGGCTAGGGTTGGGAGCTGATGTAAAGCGCAGATGTGCATTTTGGATTAGTTAACCTTGGGGTTGGCTTTTTCCCATAGGGCAATTGCCCAGTGTTTTAGATCTTGTGTCATATTTCAGTGTATGTTATTTTGTTCAAACATGTTTGGTATATTACAAAAAATTTTTTGTGTACCAAAAATCAAAATTTTTTTGCTTATGTAAAAACGTCTTGAGTAACATTTCTTTAAGTGTAAAAGTTGGGTCACTTCAGTTAAAGGGGTTTGGACCCCCAGGATTTTGAAATTTTCTCTTGTAGGCCTTCTTTAAGAAGGGTTCTTAAAACGACTCAACACAATTTTTGTCTATGTGCTTTTTTGTAGTGGGAGGTTATTGGAAAACATGGGAGTTTAGCGAGTTTGTGATCCACTTAGCTTTCAGGTTTTTCATCATCTCCATAACGGCCCGTTAGTCGGTACGGGGGGAGCTTTCGACTGGGTTGCAACGTGAGGGTGATGTTATTGTAGGGCAGGTCCATCCGTGCTGTATTTACGGTCCCTCTTGTATAGATTTTATCCCTCTTGTTGGACCTGGCCTGGGAAAATATCACCATCACCCGCTTCCCGTGAATGAGGCTTGTTTTTGGACGTACCCCTTTTTTAAGATCGTTTCGATTTTTAAAACGAATTTTTTCGAACCTGCCCTTGTCTCGTGTCCAGCGCCTCTTTGCAAGAACTCAATATTCTCCATTTTTCCCAAGTGTCCAATGTTCCGAACTTGTTATTTTTTTCACTGCATACAATCATCGGGTAGCCCAGCAGGATACAGGCCCGGGGTGGGTGGTGTACAGCTGTTACAGCCTTGTTTTTAAATAGCTTTTATGTTTTACTAATGTAGTAACACGGGCCTTTTGGTCCTTGTGGCTGTCGGGTCTTATGGCCCGGGGTTTCTTTTGTCCCAGCCTTTTGGCCTGAGGGTTCGATTTTTTGTCTTTTGGGAGCTTCTCCACCGTTCATCCTTACGTGAAAATTCGGCTCGGCCGTATTTTCAGCTGAGGGGGAAGGTGTGAGGATAGGCTAAAGGGAAAATTAAGTTTGGTTAGTAAGCTAAAAAATGTAATTTAAGTTAGAACTATTCTTTAAGTTTAGGTTAGTTATAAAACCACACAGTCAGTAAAACCCTTGTATATCGGTTTATTTTTATATAGTGCTTTTAAGTGTAATAATTAATATTTTTAACGTAAGCCGTGTTCATTTTATTATGTATTTTAATAATTATTTTATCATTATATTTAATATTTTATGCCGTTTTTATTGTAAATTCCACATGCTTTTAAATTTAGTTAGTAATATTATATTTTGTAAATTTCTTTAATTTTATTCATAATATTTAATAATGTGTAATAGTGTTAGGCGGTTGAGGTAGGCCCTAGAAAACTCCCCGCGTTTCTCCCAGTATTTCTCCCCTATTTCTTCCCCTGTGGTTGATGTGGAGTTAGCCCCGCGCTTCCCTTTGTTAGGAGATGAAAAACGCGCGCGCCGCGGCGAACAAAGATTTGTTGGCACGCGCTCATGGAGGGAGTGAGTTATGGGTTCAGGGCAGAAAGCCGGGTGAGTTTGCTCCATTTTTTTAAATTGAGGCTTAGGAAAAGGGAAATATGCAAAAATCTTAACTTAAGGAGTTAATATAACTTTATTGAGTCGGTAACCTTTGAACCTGGGTTTCCTAGAAGGGTAAAGTAGGGAACCCGGACTGAGGGAACGATTGGATTGATCAATTCAATCCTTGCCTAGAAAGGGACTTTGAGGAATAAGTCAGTTAGTTGGGAATCAGAGCTCAGGTCCAGTCGGTGCGTTTCACTGGCTCTCATTTTTCTTTGATTTCCCATTGAACCAGCCCAGTCGAACTTGGGCTTTATTTCTACTGCAGCTTCGCTTCTTGTTTTTTTTATATATATTATTTTTATATTTTATTATTGTTTGTATTCTGTATTGCCACGCATTATTGTGTTGTATTGTGATACCCAAATTCTACTACTAATACTGTTTTTTTATTAAATAAAATTTTTTAACCGGCCGACTTTATTGCAGTCAGAAATACGAGTTTCATAACTCTTTGAATTATTTTATTTATATTTTTATATCCTCGCCAATCTATTACCCCAACAGTCGCCTAAGGAAAGCTACAGTTCACTGAACACCACATAAGAACTTATTACACAAAGCGTAGGGACCCTAGTAGCGTCACACATATCTCTAAAGCAATAATCGACCAAAAACAATATAAAAAACAATATCCCAGTCATATCGTTAGATGAGTAATGACTTTTCCAGCAAAATGGCTTAAACTAATAATCTTCAGATATGAAAAAATACTCATAGTATTTATTATTTATATTTTAATAAAAATTTATTTGAAATAACTCTGTTAAATTATTTAAACTATGGAAATTTTTACTAGCCCTACCTCTGTATCTTCTTTATTTAGTTACAGTGCAGATCTCAATTTTTTATATAAAATAGAAACAAGAAATAAAACGAAGAACTCAACTTAGCAGTGGGTTAAAAAAACCATTTACAACAGAATCAAAATTTATCAAGAGTTTGTATCCAAAGTGAGCAAAAAGAAAGGTGATTGTAGTGAAAAATTTACCAATAATTTCTCACAAATCAAGGATCTTTAACCAGTTTCAAAAATTTTACGCCTTTATTATTGTGTTTTTTATATAATACTTTTGGTTTACTTGAAAAATAATCAAAATTCAAAAATAAGCTTTTTCAAAGCCAAATTTAGCAAATTTCAATATTGGATAGTATATTTACTTAATTTTCTTCTTTGTTTTTGAAGTCTCCTTCGCATTGGCGTCTTTAGAGTCGTAAACAAGGAATTTGTTGGCCATGAAAAGACTATTTTGGAGCCGAAAGTAAATAAAATTGCTTTGGGGTTAGGTTCAGATTTTGGTTTACATATAAAAGTTTGAGCGTTTTTGAATTTTTATAAAGGTGATTATTTTGCAACAAAAAAACCCAAAATTTTGTATATTTTGTAATAAAAACGGAATTGAAAAAAGATTTTCGTTCTAATCACCCGTTACAGCACAATTTTAATCTTTCCTTTCATGTCCCCTACCCATTTGAAAGTTTTTTTAAAATTTAATTTAAAAAAATTGTCAAAAAAAATTAATAATTTTAAAACCTAAAATAATTTTATATAAAATTAAATAAAAACAGTAATTTTTGAATTATTACTAAATTTTATTAAAAATTGCAAATTTGACTATTTAATCGTCGTAATGAATATAATATCTCTAAACAACAAAAAAGATGAGAATATAGTTTATCAAAGATAAATCTTACTGAAGCAGCAGTTTTTCTAAAAAGCTAAAATACCTTTGAAAAAAGATTTAGAAACCAAAAACAGTTAAAAGGCCATTAACAAGTTTTATTACGTCGTGAACCGAGAGTTTCTGTAGAGAATTTTGACACTTCCTAGACAAAGTGTTTCAGGGACTGTTATTTATTGCAAAGGTTAACACTTAAGTTTCTATGGGTATATTAGTTAACTTTTTTCTATACTTAAAATTTGAGCAAAAGTTATGTGTACAGAAAAAAAATAATGTGAATATATTATCGCAAATGAAATGGGTTAATTTGGTAATAATTTCGACTTCACTGGATAGATCTGAGTCTTAGATATGCACTGAGTTTTTTATTATGAAATGAGTTTTTTGGGGTTTTTAACCTAAAATTTTTCCAGTTGTTCGCACATTTATTTTTTGCGATTTCTGCTATAGGAACTTCTAAGAGAATTTCATCGAACTAAACTTTATGCAAGAACGAATAAATATTATCTTAACATTTAACCAGCGATTTAAACAATTATTTATTAAATTAATCCATTTGGTATAAGAAGTGTCTATTTTAACTGCTAGAATTCGTTGCTTTTTGTATAATTGGTTTTTAAAAGGAATTTGCGCAGTCGTGTGAGGATTGTGCAATGAAAGTAAATACTGTTTGTTTTTTTATTGTGGTGAGGTCG